>WYDI02025545.1:25603-63292 GCA_009867235.2 Psittacus erithacus | reverse complement strand
TAAGGAGGAAGTTCTTTACTGTAAGGGTGGTGAGGCACTGGAATGGGTTGCCCAAGGAAGCTGTGAATGCTCCAGCCTGGCGGTGTTCAAGGCCAGGTTGGACAGAGCCTTAGGTGGCATGGTTTAGTGTGAGGTGTTCCTGCCCATGGCAGGGGGGTTGGAACTAGATGATCTTGAGGTCCTTTCCAACCCTAACTATTCTATGATTCTATGATTTGATTCTATGATTCTATTCAGCACCTTTGAAAACCAAAGGCAATGTCAATCTCCAAATGTCGGGCTTCTTTTTCATTTATTTGGGTTTTATGTATCTTAAGAGA
Organism: Psittacus erithacus; assembly: GCA_009867235.2. Lineage (NCBI taxonomy): Eukaryota > Metazoa > Chordata > Aves > Psittaciformes > Psittacidae > Psittacus > Psittacus erithacus. The sequence continues at coordinate 62,972 of WYDI02025545.1, read as the reverse complement.
AAGATGATGATTGTTGGGGTTAAACTAGTGGGTAAATCAAAATTATAAAACTCATACTTTCAGCCGCATCTGACATACACAGGAAATAGCCTTTCAGTAAGCATCCTCCTGGAAGACTTGGTGTGCATGCAAAACACACATTAGTGCAGAGGACCTTAGGCTGTTCTCTTTGATGAACTCTTCAACATATAACTGAGCAGTATCTGGTGTAAGAGATAATTTTTTTCAATCTTTCTGGAAAAATCAGTGAAACTCATAAAGGAATAAAATTAAAACTCAAATGGTTTCAAGGAAGTAAGTTTATACATTAAATTGATTTTATTTTTCCATAATGTTTAAAATGCATAGAGCTTTTAGAAGAAAAACCCATAGATTAGAAATACTGAAAAGCTAAAAAATTAACCCTATTCTAAAATCAATAATGGGAGCTAACATTTTTTAACTTTGTACCTTCTGACAATAATACAAATCTTTCAACCTTCAAATATCCACTGCTTTTATACATAACTCACTAACATTTAAACTGCTTGAAAAGAACAGATGAACACATCAAAGATTCAAAAAGCTGACAAGACTACACTATCTAATCTGCGTCATACTGGTATTTTAGCGTCAGCATCTATAGTTTTCTATTGTATACTCAATAAACTGATCAAACACTGCTCTTAGGACGGCTCCAGCTGAATCTTTTGTTAGATTACACTGCTTCTCCTATCTAGATAAACCCAGATGATTCTTTATTAAAATTCTTTAACACTTACTTTTAAAACTTAAGTACTTTAACCATCTTTTTGTTGTTGTTGCTATTTGCTTAAACACTTACTCACGATGTATTGTAATGGATTCTTTCTTCATTTGCCTGACTTCCCACATAGACTATCAGGCTTGCTGTTTGAAATCAAATGTCCATATTATATGGTTTCCTTTTGATTATATGGGTATGACATATCTCTAGGTCAACATTCCAAGAACTATTTAAGACATAGTATATAATGGTGAGATATACTTAGCTGTAAGGAAATTGCAGCATACCAACATTTCACTGTCCTGATGTTATGTCCTGATACATTCAACTCATTCTCACCATTGCTTTTCATTACCAGTAAATGTTATTTTTTAATTTCCTTTTTTTGTTTACGAGTTTGGCCTCCTGCTTCATCTCATCACCATTACAGTCATACATATACAACTTCTCCAGACCCAAACTCCACCTTACTACACAATCAGTGCTTACCCATTCATAACACCAAAGTCCTTGTATCTTATGCATCAGCCAAGGAAAAACTGAGCTGCCTCACACCAGCCAGCACCACACAGCTTGTGCTGAACCTCTTAGCTGAGCTTTGACCATGCACCTGTGTTCCTCATGCCCTGGGCTCAAAGTCCTCCTGCCATACAGTAAGACAAAGAGGAAAAGACAGAAGATTTTTAATGGTACTTCTCTTGTGACTTCAGCTTCCCAGATCACACTATGGACTCCAAATCCCTGTCTAGGATATTCTGATCTTCTCCCTTTAATGGAAGGTGTGCTGGGTTCTACAGAAGGGAGAACTGGGCTCTTAAACCTAGTCTATGAGCCACTAGGTTGAAGCCCATAGTACAGCTTTCAGTAGAAATATATTTGTGCATAATTTGTGTCTGAATTAGAAAGTTTTCACAATTAGAAAGTCAATGTTTAATTGTGTAATGTTGTTTAGGGATTTACATACAACTCTTAGAAATCCTGCAGGTATCCAGACTACTATATTCTGCATAACACTAGTTTGCTTTAAAAAAAAAAGTACTTGTGATATCTGTCTCCATTCAAGGTTTTTCAACATAACCACCTCCTCTGAATTTATATTTTGTCTTATAAAACTGGGAAAAAAGTGGTGTAGGCGCTGCAGATGCACATCTCCATTGACAAAATTTATTCTACTACACTCCAACTCATCTTGTCACATTGCACCACTATTTCCGATTCTTTGCAGCACTTGCCTGCCTCTTTCTCAAACGCTATAACACTTCAAATTTTGTAACAACTGACCGAAAGGTGACTAGTATATATTTGTCACATACAAAATACACTTTAACACATTTACTTTTCATTACACCATGGTACTTGACATGCATTTTATTTCATTGAAATCCATATTTGTTTTTTAATTTGTTCAGTATATGTCAGGGTTATTTCTTTCATTATGTTCATAATATTAGCAGCAGCATCAATAGCTAGCCATCAGATTTAATACTAACTGAATCTTTTCCCATTGCTGTGTACTTTATAAAGATTATTGACTTATAATACATTTTTAAATTTTGAGGTTTTTAAAAGGCTTATGTAAATATTCTCTCCCTAAACCCTTTATTATTGCAAAGATTATTATTAGGTAATATCTTACAGGAAGGGTCATCACCCTCACAATAATTAGATTCCACTATGATTCTTGTCCTCTAAGATGTTAAAAGCAGGAATGAAGATTGGAGTCCCATTGTTAGATACTGCATAAACCCATTAACTGGGATTCCACTTAAATAAATTTAAAGGTTACAAACCTATTCTAAACCCATTACTATCAAAGGAGACACCTTCAGATGAATTATCATTCATTGCATCTATCTTGGCAATCTATTTTATAATTTTGCATATCAAAAATAGGAGGTAGACTTGTGATTTTTAGAAGCAGCTCTCAAAAGGAAGGGTAATTGGAGCAGGAAATTTTAACTCCTTAATCAATGATTGCAACAGGAACAGGGTATCTCACAAACATTCCACCAGTCTCAGAATACATTTTTTGTTGTATGGAAGAAATTAGGAAGGAGACACAACACAATTGTGACAGAGAAGGTAAATAGGGACTATTTGTCTAATAGACAATGTAAGGAACATCAAATAAAAGGTGATTGCTAAGCTCAAAACTGACTGGGTCTTTAAACAGTGCACACAGAAGCTTCAGAACTGCTTGCACAGGGTATTGTGGATGGTACAAGTTTCAAAGGGTTTGAAAAGTGATCAAACTTGTGGAAGAAAAGTCTAGTGAAAAGTTTATTCAAAGACATCTGACTCAAGATATTGCTCAAAGCTAGGGGAATATTCTGGAGAAGTATCCCTATGCACCTGCCTTCTCTTCAGATTCCCCTTCTGATGTGGTATGGTAATCCTGTGATAAATAAGATCTGACAGGAAAAATAGAAAGCCCTCAGCTTTCTTAGTCTGGAAAAATTAGACTAAGTGCAAGAAGCAGTACATAAAAACTGCAATGCTATGTGAAGTTCTTTAGAAGTAACAATGATCAATTTTTTTCAATAACTTCAGAAGCAAAATGAAATAATGCCTAATATTCACTAAAATAATTTACTATTATGAGTTACTATGAAAAATATACTGGATACAGAGATAGCAAAGCACTGGAATAGTCTTTCTAGGGGGGTTGTAGGATAGCTTTCAGAAAGGTTTAGAAGACAGACAAACATTTGTTAGAATACAGAATCTCTTTTTGCAGGAAAACTGATTAGACCATTCTTCCAGCTTCATTTCTTTTTTATGACTACAATTTCCAGCAGAGTAAATGAAAAAAATTAAAGATGTATTTCAATAAAAAGTGCTTCCATAACTAAAAAACACTTCAAAGTTCATTAAATTAACTAAGTAAAGGCTTGAGACACACATATGGTGCTTAATATTTTCAAAGGATATGATGAACATAACTGAAGGTTTTATAAAGAAAAATGTTCTGGCACTTTTTTATCATTTAAAATCTACTAGATAGGAAGAGAAAGGAAGCTTGAGTGATGGACAATTAAATATGAGAATAGAACTGAGCCTCAGTGGATGAGTATTAGCAGAAGGTCACCTCTTGAATAAAGAGAGAATGAGCTCATATATAAACTCCTGTTATCTTGCAAAAAGTCGGGTTTGTCAGTAAATAGAGCATATGTCAGACTTCAGGATTATCCAGTCAGTGCTTTTGAATTGAAAAGAACTCCAAACAAAGCAGAAAAAATTAAATGAGAGCATTTTTCTGCATTAATCAAATCTAATTCTTTATTAAGAAAAATAATGAACAGTCTGTTCATCATGACGCTCAATGCAAGATCTTCCATTTTAGAATGGAAGTTGAGAATACAGCTTCAAAACAGGAAGCAGTGTAAGGTCCTTCCTGAAGAAGCATTGTTCTCTTTTCAGAGTGGCAATAGATGAACTTCTAACAACTTCCTCCTGTCTCCCAATTGGTATCAGAAGGTTCGTGCTTTAACTGAATCCGTTTTTATTTCACTCTTAATCTCACTTTGTCTTCTCTGCATGGAGTAGGATGAGGGATAAAGAACTGACTTCCTTTGGTGACTGCTGCTGTAGCAGACAAATGAAGCATGATGCCAGTGTATGTGAAATCACTACTTTTATGCTGTTTATGCTCAGATAACTGTTTTCAAAAAGGATGTAGTGCAAAGGAAAAAAAATGTACAAAATAAACTTTTACAAAGAGTAATTCTCATCATTGTTGGGTTGGTCTTAGAGTTTTCAAATCACTAACTTAAAAGCAGAAATTAGTGAGAGATATAGCACATACACACACAAAGATAACTGAGTAGATAAACCTGTACACCAATGAAATCTAGGTCAGACTTAATAACCTTTAAACTGCAGCGGACACAATGAATATGAAGCTAGTCAACCATGACAGATGCATTTATGAATCCAAAACAATTTAGATTTTTTAGCAGAAAATTCATTATAACATACTGAAGTTTATGTGATTTTTCCCTGTGCAAATGCTTCACCATTTCTAGCAAACTCACCACACATAGTTAAGGGTGAATCTTCAGCAGCAGTATTTGTAAATACCAAAAATAATATATCAACAAGGGCTAAATTAGGAATTTTTCCAGCATATATTTTTACCAAAAGATGGGGAAAGGAGGAATTAAAGGAACGAAGGTAATTTCTTTCCCTTTAAAATGCAATTGGAAGACTTCAAGTAATTTGAGAGTTAAATAGAATTATCTTCCAAAAGTACTATTGAGCAAAATTTCCCACAGGAAACAGTAGTCAAAAATAAGTCTTGGTTAACCATTTTCTAAATTCAATGCATTTTAATCAAGTTCTGTTTTGTTTTGTTTTATTCTGTGAAAACAATATATTTATTTTCTGGAATATATATATATATGCATGCAATACTCTATTAAAAAAAAGTAAAATGCAGCACTAAGCAGCACTGAACTCATTCTGGGAAGAGAATTAGCTTGATAATCTTTGGTTTACATAGTTCAGTCATAACCATTTCATGAAATTTGCTGGAAAAGGACACAGAAATATGATGACTAATCTTCTCTATACTGGTGCCAAGTACAATACCATAAATATTCAACAAATATAATACCTGATATAAAATTAACATTGCTTTGAGAGTAGTTTCTTAAACCCAGATACCTGAGCCTTGGTGGGTGGGGGGTGGGGAGGAGAGGGAGTCATCTCACTCCAACTGTCCCCCATCCAACACATCCCACTCTGGGATTTCTGCTTCTTATTTCATACCCCAAAGGACTGCGCCCAGCCCTTGTACCTCAAAATTTGTAGAGATTTCATTAATTGTTCATTCTCTCAGGACATCATGGCTGCTCCACAAATAATTCTCTGCTTATGGGGATGAGCAATCTACTGTAGCTGACCCTACTTGGGCAGGGAAGCTGCACTAGATGATCTCCAGAGGTTCCTCCCAACCTCACCAATCATTGTGATTTTGTGATAATCCAATTCTATGGATTGGGATCAGAAGAGATTTATTAAAAATATTCATATTTGAAAATAATGTCCTAACCTCTGCTTTCCCTTAAAGACCACACAGAAGACATGCTATATAGTAATTTTAGGAAAAAGAAATTATATTAAACAAAATAAAACTAACAAAAAAAAACCCACTGTTCAAAATGGATTAAAGCCTCATTAAGTAGCAACTGGGACTGATGTTTTCTGTCAGTATGATTTATGAATTTTGTTTGGTTTCTGCTGTACACCAGCAGCCAAAAGAACTGCTCTGGAACCACTCCTGAGAGGTGGAAAGGAAGTATGCGAAACGAGTTCAATTTTTAAACTCTCAGGCTACATTTAACAACAAAAGTATGTAACAATATTAGTTAATTTTCATTGCATCTTAATTGTACTCATATGATGTAATTATTCATACTCACTGAAGTGTCTATGTTCTGCCCAGCATTATCTGCACTAGCTTTTGATGTTTCACCAGACTAATAAACTTGAAAGAAAAGACTTTTCAGAAAGCTTGGCAACTTAGTAAGTGATTTCATAAAGAAGTCTGTGTTATACATACAGGAACCTGTATCTATCTGGTGTTTAGTATTCCAGCACTGCCTGTGAATTGATATAGGTCATGCTAGCTCTTTAAGTATTTTTATACTTTTTATATATAAGGTATTCTGATATCATCTGCGAACCAATTTAAAATCAAAATATTGTCCTCAGTTTCTCCCCTCAATGTAATTTAAAAAAAATGTTAAATGAGTACTTAATTTATACTTTTCAAAAACAATCAAAATAAAACCTACTGTATTGATAGAATCAATACTGTGTATCTTCATAGGAATAATTCACATATGTGAATATTCAGTATCTTAAAATTGTACACTTTGACTTCTCTTCTGGAAACTGATCAAAGAAATGGTTATCAAGAGGAATATTTATTATTCAGAACTCAGTTTATCTGGCCATTAATATACAAATTCTTCTTTGAAAATCCTGAAGCTTCCTTTAATTCTGATTGTTTTGACAACTTTGATATTCTTTAGCAAAAATATGGTCCTCATGTCTTGTAAGTCAACAATTAAATACAACGTCATGGTTTAAGCCAAGCCGTAAATCAGAACCACGCAGCCTGCTTGCTCACCCTAACCCCTTCCCCCCCCCACCTTCCTTAGCTCCCGGAGGGATGGAGAGGAGAATCGAAAGAATGTAACTCCCATAGGTTGAGATAAGAACAGTCCAGTAACTAAGGTATAACACAAACCGCTGCTGCTACCACCAATAATGATAATGACAAGGGAAATAACAAGGCAAGAAAATACAATGGCTCACCACCCACCACCGACCGACCCCCCAGCCCAATCTGAGCAGTGATCTGGCCATTTTGGGTAACTCCCAGTTTACATCCTGGGCATGATGTGCTGTGGTATGGAATACCTCTTTGGCCAGTTTGGATCAGGTGCCCTGTCTCTGCTTCCTCCTGGCTTCCCCTCTTTCCTGGCAGAGCATGAGGCTCAGAAAGTCCTTGGTCAGACTAAACAGTCTAAGCAGTAGCTGAAAACATCGGTGTTATCACCGCTGTTCCCAGGCTGAAAGTCAAAACCACAGCACTGCACCACCTACTAAGAAAGAGAAAAATTACTGCTACTGCTGAACTCAGGACATACAAGAAGAATGGTATTGCTGCCATCACATTTAAAATGTATCTAGTCATCTGAAAAAGGTCTAAGAAACTGGTGATATGATTCATATACATAAGCTAGGCGACATGATTAATTTCATTCTACCTTTTGCAATGAGGCTGGACCTACATTATTTCAGAGAGTTAATTGTCTACCCCCTGTCTTAAAAACTTCCTGTTATGGAAGGTTAAACTTCTCTCCATAAACACTTGCTTTGAAAGATTGTATGAAGTTGGAGCTAGGTTTAAATAAGTAGCTGAAAGAGTAGTTATAAGGAGGCTAACTAGATATCTGCTAGACATTATGCAAGAAAACACTTTGAATTCTGTAGTATATAATGAAGAAAACTTTATTTTGTTAATAAATGCTGCAATAATAAACAGATCTGTACAGCATTTGATAGACAGCTTTTGTGTGAAGTAGAAGAATACACCTTAAATCAGTACAAAGTTTTTATACTTTGCATATGTAAACATCACTATTATATGTCTAATTAGGCATGCAACCATGCTTTTAAACTATAACAGGTGATACCCAACAGCTAGAGAATAGTTGCATATTTAAATAACAGCCTAGAGAGAACTGGATGAGCCAGAGGCACCAGCATCTATTTAAATATGCTACACCATTTTCAACATAATTAGTTATCTAATTGCAAACCCAAACTTAGTCAATGCATTTACACATGTAATTAATTATAGTTTGTTTAAAAATACTTCATTTGTAGTGCTTTATTCTTCATTTCCTGAAAATCACGTTATCAAAAGATAGATTTGATGAAAAAAAAGAGAAGAATACGTAAAATGAAGAAAGGCATTAAAGAAAAGAAAGTACTGTAAGGTAATATGCCACCAGTGCTATCTTGAATTTCATTTCAAAAAACTATTTTAACTATTTCAAGATGAACTATATCTAAATTCTATCACTTATGTGTTAAAAGACTATTTAAGATTCCTATATAAACAAAGTATCATTTACATAGGTCAGATTCACATTGTAATCTTCAATCAAGCAGGCAATGGTGACCAAATCAAGTCCTTAGTTATTGGTATTTATTATATGTGCCATATTAGCCCTTACTTATTGGTATTTACTATTTGTGTCATACTAGCATCTACAACCTCTACCAACAGGTTTGGAATTGCTATGACAGCTTTTCTGTCATTACACCCCAAGAAGTTTACAATCAAAGTATAAAAGTTGCACTGCATACAAATCAGTATACAGGCATACAAAGAAGGAAGAATATCACCAGAAACAGCAATACAAAATCACTTTCTGTAAAGTAGCAAACATTATAAAGATTGGCAGAAGTGGCCAAGCAAATGGATTTACAGAGGTTTACCAGACTTTTACTTCTGAAAAGACACAAAACTACACACACATTTTAGATCTATGAAATATTCTTGATGATGAGAGCCTAGGAAGCATAATTGCAGCCTGATATGAGGGCTGGCAAAATCATGCAGTGGATTTTGATATGTTGACCCAAAGGAGCTGAAACAAGGGCAGAGACACTGTGACACACCAAGAAAGGAAACAGCGAGACCAGCCTGGGTGTAGGGCAAATGTCCTGGAATAGATGTCATATGGGAATTGCTGATCACATATTCACAAGGTGACAGTGAGAGAGAGCAAGATTTTACTTTGGATAGCTGGAAGCAGATTTCAAGTAAAGATAATTCTGTCTTGCAGTTACATGAATGACTTGATCTGAAGTAAACTTAATGATGGTGACAGCACAATAAATACCCAGAATTTTGAACATAGGTTCAAGCAAATAACTTATGCAGAAGTTTGGGTCACAGCTCTAACCTGGTTCAGCGATGGGGGAAAAAATAACAAAACCAAAAAAACCCCTTTGGATTTTGTACTAGAAACAAGCTTTACATGCAAGGAATAAAAGAAGCTATTCTTGATAGATCAAGGAACAGAATGATGGTCTTGAAATTTGGCTAGGAAGACTGGTTGAGAAAAGTTTCAGGTGAATGGACAAATCAAACTCGAGAAAGAATGCCTGAGACAGAAGAATAGCCCAGGAAAATGAGGCACTGATCATTTGAAAAAAAAACCAAACTAAACAAAGCAAAAAAAAAAAAAAAAAAAGACCACCAAAAAAAACCCCCAAACCAACAAACCAAGAAATAAAAAAAAAAAGATCCACACCACAACAAACGAAACAAAACCCTGCACATGTTCAATTACTTTATAGATGGAAAAAGAGTGAAAATGTTCAAAAATGTTAAAAAGACAAATGGGGTAAAGGACAAGTTTCTTTAAGACAGACAAGAATAATGAGCCAGAGTAAAGAGCCAGATAAACAGGATTGAAAATTCAGAAGATTAAATAAAAGAAGATGAAGAATAACAACTCATGAAAGGGAAGAGAAGACAGATAAAGTTGACAAAAACTGTTGCATCTATGAAAGAATGAGAAAAAGTAATAAGAGAAAAGAAGGGAACCCAGAATCACCTTAGACTCTGGAAATTCCTGTATTTGCATAAAAACTAATACAGTTGAGAGAAAAATCATATACATGTATAGAATTCATGGATATATTTATATTTTATTTGATTAAATCTTTAATGACATAAGATTCTTGAAATGCAGCTGTCTTTTGATGGTTTAACATTGTCTCTTTTGGAGTGGGAGTGTAGAGCTGCTAGGAGCTGCTAACAGCACAAAAGAAGGGATGCTACTAGACAGAGATGTGATGCAAATGTGCGCTTAATTATGCCTTCTGTTTGGTGCACAATGTGCCCTTTCCATTAACACTGTCACTTGTTACAATGATCATTGTCCAGAAGGAATTTTCCTTGGGCTCCTCTTCCAAAAGCATTCAGGACGAAGGAAGAAAATGTGCAGTGCCTGAAGAAACAACTAGCAAGCAAAATCTCTAGGGAAACAGAGGGAAAGCAAGAGTTAAGCAGGTCCAGAAAATGTTCAAATAGCTGAATTTTTTTTCTTCTTTCTTGCCTGAAGAAGTGCATTTCATGTATGCATGTTCAAGCATTGAAACTCTTCTAAACAGCTGTGCTTTTATTGCCAAACTGTGGGTCTCAGGAACACTTCCTGGCTTCCAGATCACCCATCCTAGTCCTATGTTTGTACAAGACCCAAAGGTACATCTTCTCCTTCCCTTCTTCTCTTGGGAAAGAAAACCAAATATACAGATGCTGGAAAGGAGGCATAGTATGAGCTATGTCGAAGCAAAAACAAGGAGTGCACTTTGGTACATACATGCTATGTAGATTAGACACCATTTATTTTCTAATTCTATATACATTTTCAGAGCTCTGATGATTTTAATGAAGTCATAAGTTTCTTCCTTGAGAAGAATTTCTAGATTAAGTAATCTTGAAAATACAGTCACAATAAACACATCCACATTTTGTTTTCTCACCCAAAACAACACTGGATGGGATTAATCTCTCCACATTAAATATCTGGGCTATAGGCGTTCACACGTACTGTAACAAACAAAAGCCTAATGAAATTTAACCATCTCTTCGAAAGAATTTTTAACCTGTTATTTCAATATTCCAGTGGCAGAAATACCACAACTTTCTCATATAAAACATAGAAGTCCTTTAGTTATGAAACTATTCCTAACATTTAACGCATAACTCCTAACAGTTTTATGGCAAAACCGCCTTCCAGCAGGATTTGGATTATTTTTGTCCCTTTCTCAAAGGCTTCTTCAGCTGTATCACCCCACAAAATAATGTCATCAATGTATTGCAGGTGTTCTGCAGCTTGTCCCTGTTCCAGTGCAGTCTGGATCAGCCAATGGCAGATGGTAGGGCTGTGTTTCCACCTCTGGGCCAGTCAATTCCAAGCATACCGGACGCCCCTCCAAGTAAAAGCAAACTGTGGCCTGCACTCTGCTGCCAAAAGTGTTCAGAAAAATGCATCGGCAATATCAGTTGTGACATACCACTTGGCTGCCTTTGTCACCAGTTCATAATGAAGTTCTAGCATGTCTGGTATGGCAGCACTCAAAGGTGATGTGACTTCATTCAGGCCATGATAGTCTACTGTAAGTCTTCACTCTCCATTAGACTTTTGCACTGGCCATATGAGGCTATTAAAGGATGAGTGGGTCCTGCTGATCACTCCTTGGCTCCCCAGTCTACGGATCAGCTTATGAATGGGAATCAGGGAGTCTCAGTGCAATACTGCTGTCAGTGCACTGTTGTGGTTGCAACTGGCACTTGTACTTCGACTTTCAGCAACCCCACAACAGAAGGATCCTCTGAGAGAATTGTTACAGCTGAATCCAGGACAACAGTTTAATCCAAACCCTTCATCTAATCTCATATGTTTTCTAAAGCTATGAGGAGTAGTTAATTATATCACTCATGTAGCAGACTTTTACATATTGAAAATTGTTATCATATCTCCTATATCAATCTTGTGTTTTCTAAATGATCCTTTTCCTTCAGACTTCCCTTATCTAGCCACTCTGTTTGCACCTTGTAGATGCACTCAAAACTCAAGCTGCTGTTCTTGCTGAGGCTCCCTCATTTCTATATTGAAGAGAATAATTATCTACTATGTCCTAAAATTCTGTTTCTGTTAAGTAATTAAATTTAATTTCTGTGAAACGATCATATTCCTGCTTGCTATTCACTTTATATTGCAAAACTTCTCCACTCCAATCTCTTCTTTTATAACCACTCCAAGCCAATTATCTTGCCCCTTGCGATTTTCATGACAAATGTGATGACAAGAACGATGCCCATCTGTGAAGTAAAATGGCCATGACAAACTAGCTTATCTTCTCTGTCAGACTACCTATATTGAGGCATCAGTACAGGAAAGACATAGTCTACTTTAATTTTCAAGTCTTGGTTTTGAAAGAAGCTGTATTTTTGTCTGGATATTGTTTTTATGGAGGTTCTTTAGAGAAAAGATTTGCCTTATTCTATGCTATGGACTGAGAAAAAAAAATCGTATTTCTACTTTTTGTATTATCAGATGCTATTACTTTGCCTTGTTTTGAATACCAACTCATTGGGATTACAGTGAATTTAGAATCTCCAGTTCTGAGAGGCTTACTAACAACATGTATGCATTGCAAGGAAAAAAGAGTTCTAGCTTGTACTGATGCCAGTGCCATATATTCATCAGCGTAATGACAAGAGGTCCTCTAGTTCGGGAATCAAATCTACTTAGTGTTCCCCCTGCAAAATCTGATATCTGGATATTTCATTTAGACAAAAAAAATGCATGAAATTACATACATGTTTGTAGTTCCCTACTGAACTTATATCTGGGAAGACTGATTTATATTTATTATACCAACAAATACATGGAATATATCAGTCATACAAAATAAGACTGATTATCTAGTTCTTAACAGGATACAGGGTGTTGAGAGAGGTGTGGAACTAAGAACTTCGCCAGTACATTTGGTCAAATAAGTTTTTACACTTATTGCCATAGGCTATAGCATATTAGCTATTAATAATGACATTAATTTACTTCTAGAAGTCAGTAGATGCTGGTGGAAGAGCAATCTAAGACAGATATTACTACTAGCCTCTTGAACATACATTTTATCTCCCAGTACAATGCAGATCTCAGAAAAAAACCCACAAACATAGCTCTAAATAAGCGAAATAAATATAATAAGCATAAGTTAACTACTTAACATACACTTTCCTCCAGCTAGAAACTCTAGAATTCTCAAGTGTAATTTATTTTTGTTCAGTTCCAATTCAGTAAAACAGACAAGACATGTAAAAATATTACTTAACTTGAATGTGGTATCAGGTAAGAGTCACTGATGTATTTGACAATTTGCTACCAGTGTTTTCAAGATTACTACCCAATAATTTTTTAAAGCAATGACCACAGAAAATAGAAGGTGATAGAAGACCAGCTATGAATTATTTACCTCTATATTAACTGTATATTATAAAATCATATACTTGCAATATATCAAAATCCTGAAACTACTGTTTCATAATATCTATATAAGTCAAAGTATGTTTTCAAGACTCAAAAGAAAATTGTGTTTGCTATTGCTTCTGCTACAGGCATTGCCCAGAAGATGTAATACAGTGGTTTACAGAATCAGAGAATCATAAAATAGTTTGGATTGAAAGGGACCTTAAAGATCATCTAGTTTGAAGCCCTCTGCCACGCACAGGGACACCTTTCACTAGACCAGATTGCTCAAAGCCTCATCCAACTTCCAGGAATGCGACAGCCACAGTTTCTCTGGGCAACCTGTGCCAGTGTCTCACTACCCTCACAGTAAAGAGCTTCTTCCAGACATTTAATCTCATTCTAACCTTTCCCAGTTTAAAGCCATTCCCCCTTGTCCTGTGATTATACGCCCCTGTAAAAGAGTCCCTCTTCAGATTCCTTGCAGGCTTCCTTTAGGGACTGAAAGGCTGCTATAAGGTCTCTCCTGAGCCTTCTCTTCTCCAGGCTGAACAAGACCAACTCTCAGTCTGACTAACTCCAACAGATCCACATCCTGTTATGGAGATGCTCCATATTGTGACAGATATCCAGAGCCTCTTCCAAAAAGCAGAAAAATGACATCTACACCTATTATTTTTCATGAGTTGTGGAAATGAGTCAAGTTTCAGTCCTTCATGCTGTCATTATTGTTGAGCTTTTCCATTTCACAAAATTATAACTACTGTTCCTGGGAGAATAGAAAAAAATGTGTTTGCAACAGGACTGAGACAACAACAGCACAGTTTTTTCAGTTAGATTTTACTGACTGGATGTAGTATAATGTGTGTCATCATTTCTAAGACAACAAAGCCCTAATTTTTAACAGACAAAAGTGAGATATTTCAAACCTGTACTGACATGCCTTTAACAAATAACCTATGAAAGCTTGGCCAGTGACACCTCTCATTCATGTATCTATTCAACAAGTGTCATTCAGAAATTCCAGTGCTTACTGTAATACATAATCTAATCCACAATTCACTCAACATAATGGAAATATTTCTATCATTGTAAATGCTTTAAGGTCAGTTCTTGGTTAATATTTTTATTAACAGCACAGACAGATATCCTTAGAGATGGTGACTCCTTGAGTTTCCATGATCCCTTGTGCATAAAAACATTTTTAGTTTTGCAGGGATTCTTTTCAGAGAATATATTGATGACAATGGCACTAAAGAGCTCAGAAGAATTTCATTTGGTGTTTTGTTTTCCAGAACCAACAAATATAAAGAAGAGTTAATAATTTCTTTGCTGAAATGAGAAAAACTGTCCTCCGTAAAACTAGAAGGCTCATTTGCTTTCACAACTTTGTGGGTCAGAGCACTTCTTATAAAAAATCCTGACCAGGTGATCAGATCCACTGAAGCTTTTAAAATTAAAAAAAATAATAAAAAAACCCCCAACAAACAAACACTAAGAAAAGAAAAATCAAAATAAGTGTGAGTGTTACTACTTAAAAAGCTTGGAGAAAATTAAAAACCACAAGGTTATTAATTTTCTATCAGTCAATTTCCAGTTCTCAGGAATTCTCATTAGCTTTAATGTACATTAAATATTGCAACTTAACAATAATTTGGCCTTCGACAGTCTGAATGTCTGGACTGCAGCACAGTCAGACAGTTTCATGATAATGCAGGGGGTTCTTTCAATTGTGTTTTGTGTTTCCTGAAATCAGCTGGTTTTAAACTTACCCAGGGCCATGATCTACTTAGCCAATTATGTCATACTAATGGGATTCTGATATTATGCTGATATGAGTACGGTTTGGTGACTCATGTAGTCAAGACTTAAAGAAACTTTTAAACCAACAGTAAAAGTAACTGATGGTGATTTGGTCAGAAATTGGGATTTATTCTATTCTAAAGATCGAAACATGAACATAAACAGAACATGGTTGAGACCGAGTGGAGATATATCAGTGTGAAACTGGAACTCCATTCAGTTTTGCAACCATTTCTTTTGCAAAGCTCCAATTTCAACCACAGGTTTTATTTTGGAATTTAAGAGTTACACTGTACTGCATCTTCCACGGAGGGGGGTACAGACTCCATTCAGTAAAAGATCTTTATACCTAACTTAATTACAGTATCTGAAAAGCTGACATGAGTAATGATTCTGCTTATCTTTCAACTGCTCACCTATCCAAAAATCTCCCTACACAGAACCTTGCAGGGCGATCACAATTGATGATGTTTACATGTCTGACATTAGAAATAACATTGTAGCAAATCACACTTGTATCTGTGCAATACTTTAAAACTGAGGTAAAAAACTGAAAATAAAACAACTATGTTCAATTTAATCTGAATTGAGGGGAGAATTTCTGGAAAATTTTTCATTTTTAGAATAAGTGAAATGTTTCATTCTTTCTGCAGATCTACAGGGATGCACATCCTGTTTTCAGAGATGTCCTGTTCACTACAGCATCTGTTGCATAACTTTAGTAAACAAACCCCAACAAGAAGGAAAGTAAACCAATTTCAGTTACTCAACTTAATTTGTTTACAAATTTGCATTTATTGCCAGCCATTGTGACAGTCAGATGGAAAGTTTCAGGTACTTGAGAACACCAGGCTTAGCAATCTTTCCTTGATTTAAGAGTCATGAAGTTTACTCCTTCAATCTGGTTATATTTAATCTAAGCAGAATTTGTCTCCAGTGAGTAACGGAAGTTTTGAATCTCTTGTAATTTAAATTAGTGTTTTTAAGCATATATTATACACAATTTATATTTAGACCGAAAGCTTCAGTTGCCTGTAAAGTGACAACATAGAATCTAGGTCTGAATAGCTGAATCATGATTCCTTCCAATCTATTTTTCTGCTCTGTTGCCAGCAGACCTATCTTATACCTCTTGATTCTTGACAAATTTGGCAGGATTTTTTTCTCATTCATGTATACTTCACATATACATATTTATAAAACTACATCTGCATGAGTAGATATATGTGTATGTATAAATATGTATGTATTTTATATCCAAATTGAAAATCCGTGTACACTATATAAAATATTTAGAAGGGCTTGTAAATTTAGCAAAAATAGCACCTTATCACTTTCTGTCCTTACTGTAGGCTGTCACAGTATGTTCTCTATACATATTTCTTCTTTTGAATAAAGCAGCGATCCCAGCAATCATATGTTAAATAACGTCTACAAAACAATTACACTGGAAACTGGTCACATACACCTCAACATCAGGGATACTCTTCTATTATTGACCATTCTTCAAATATCAGCCAGTAAGAACACTTGGAAGACGGAATGATTCAAACACAACTATTTTTCACTCACTGCTGTCAAAGGTGTGACACTTCAAAGATGTACACCATCTTTAAGCTAGCTTAACATACTCATAAGAAAATGCAAAGAACAATATATGCACAGTAAATTACTCAAAGATTTAAGCTCCAGAAAGTTTCTGGATGTTTGCCAAAATTTCAGCATGATATTTTTAATTGCTTCTCATGAACTATCTAATTTGTTATGAAAAGTGACTCGTGTGCCTACACATAAGTGACTGGTACTATTTTAGGCAGTCTACTGAGACATCATCATGACAAGGGCAGCTATAACACAATGTTCAGGAGAACTGTGCCTTTCTGAAACTGTAGCCTATAAGGCCAGACAGGATAATTAGGATATCTAAAATACCACCAGACAGGCATGTTTAAGTAACTGAACCCCACCTACAAAGGCTGAAAATTTAGTTTTCCACTGGAAATTAAAGCTTGTACAGAAAAACCTTTTAAATTCATCACTCAACTATCAGTGGTTTATTCTAGAAGACCTTGGATTCAAAAATTTCAAATGTTAATATATGATTTTCTTTCAGCACTGAATATACAACATGGAAAGCGTTCATATCAGGAAATACTTTATTTCAGCACCTAAAGTAGTAGCCACCAGCAGAAGAAGGCAAAAACATCCTTCAGCAACATATGCTAATCTATCACCCTTGTCCTGGAAACAAGTCAGCAACTAACAGTTAAGTAAAACAGAAGAGAATTGAGCAGCTGAAAGAGGAGACAGAAATTTATTAAACTCTAGTAAAAGACAATTGTGGAGCAAAGAGTAGATGTCCAGCATATTTTGGCATGCTCAAAATGATCTTCACATGCCTGTGTCTGAAGGGATATAGATAGTATATACAGAACTGCAAATATTTCTAAGACTCCTCAAAATCTGTTACGTATGTCAAAGGACACACACAGACAGATCACAATTACCTATGCAAGGGCTTTTGCAGACTAACTTTAGCCCTGACACAAAGTTGTACAGAGGATACATAAGCACAGGGGTGAGGGCAGGAGGGGGTAGAACAGAAGCATAATTTCCTAAAATGTTCTGTAAAAAATAAGACAAAAGAAGGGGTGGTATAGGATGAGTTACACTACACTGCATTACACCAGCTGATTAACTGTTGATGCAGGTATTTCTACTGTAAATGTTAGTTCTGCCCATGCAGCTCTTTAAGTCTTCGCATTAAATAATGAGTCTCAAATTACATATGAAATTGTTTGGCTTTCCCTTTTCATTGCCATCATAAAAATTCACATTATTCACAGACAGATGAAAGGTACAGATGTCTCCCTGTGCTTTAAGGTTTGTAACATTAAGGGCTTCCCTTTTACAGCCCTGTAACCTTTCACTTGTAACACAAAGACTGCTTTTGACTTTGTAGTCTTTCACTGCATACCCCAAGGCTGCTGTGGCAATACTTTAACCTTGTACTCAAGAATGCTCTTGTCCTCGTGTCTTTGTGTCATAGTATTACAAGACTTTGAGATTTCTCTGATGTTTGGCTTCTTGTGGGAACAGATATGACTGATGTTTAAGTCACCCTTTCTCCTCCCACCCCTTTTTCATGTCTCACTTCATAGCTTTTGGTTTATGCCTATACTGTCAAGAATACATAAAGCTTAGTAGGTAACTTTTAGTAGATAATTATTATTTAAATAGCCCAGAAGTAACATCCAGAAACACACATGCACGGGACTTCACAACCAGTTAGATGAGTGCAACATCTGCACCTGATCATTGTGCTGCAGTCATCACCATCAGCAGTAACGTGTTAAGCGAAACGAGCTGGGATACCTAGCTGGTCCTGCTGTAACTTTATAGCCACTAGGGGAAGTGTTCACGGGAAATCTGTGCCACTGGAGAAAATTATGGAAAAAGGAGTTTTGCTTGGAGAGATCCCAGTCTCTCGCTTTCCAGCTGGTCACTGCTGTAGCTTTCTCCTCCTCCTCTCCTGGATAAATGGGGCTCAAAGAGTTAATTGTGCTGAAATAAACACCAGCATAATGCCTAAAAATACAAGTTTTTACCTGGCTATGGAGTGCTGGCAGCATAGATGTTGAACCCAAACTGCAGAATAACTCCTTCGGAAATATGGAATAGCTGTGGCAAGATTTACTACAAATGAGCTTGAAGTGTTTTTAAAAATTAATACTATGCTGCTATGCTTGGCTTAATTAGCTTTCTTCTTCATTTACAAACTGTATCTGTCTGGTTTATGAACATAGTCTCTATTCCCCATTCCTGAAAACCTGTTTAATTACTGTTTTAACTACCGCATGAGCTTTAGAAACAGTAGAATGACTTTTATTGCTAGAAATCTAAATCCTTCTTTTAAATATGATCATACCTACATATAATATACTAGAAATATGACAAGATATGCTCCATAATACCCCTGAATAGACACATGATACTTCTACTTGTAATTATACATGTCATCCATTTCCACTATGTTGCACATAGGCAATTTTGGGGTTTTTTTTGCACAGAAAGTTGCACTAGCAGTGGAACTGTGATTAATTTAACCAATCACCAAGTAGGTCCCCAGAAATCCATTAAAAGTGACCTTTCTTTTTTAGGTACGTACTTATTTCTAATCCGTTCATCGATTTCCTCATCCATTATTCTATTCTATCTCTTCTAGAGGTCCATCAGTTACTAGACTCCCACTTCTACTAGTAGGGCACTATGCTTTGGTTTTCAATTACAGTTTCCTATTACAGTCTTTTTCAGCATTTATCACTTGCTCCCTTTCATGCTATAATAAATGATTAAATACTAATTTATTATTGCTATATATACAAAATTGAAACATGGTCATTAGAAATGCTATCTGGGATATACCTGAAATTCTAGAAATACATGGCATACAGTTTATCATAATGTATTTTGGGCTGCATATGAAAAAGCTTGTGGCAAAATGGTCAGCGAGCAGAAATTATTTGTGCATTCACTGCCAACGGACTACAGCAAAACAGAAAATATTTTTGGCTCCCCTATGCTGGACACCCTGCTTAATGACTTGTTACCCATTATACCCAAAATACAGTACAGTTTCATCACACAATTTACTCCACAGAAGCAGAATGTCAACAGCAGTCAGTTCTATAATAATGAAAAAAGATAATAGTAATTTCTCCCCAATTCTCATTTGAATCTCAGAACCGCTAGGGTGATCAATTTCAAAACCTTATTAGTTCTGCTACTGTGAACTATTCAAGCCCACACTTCAAGATCAGTTTGCAGTGAAAAACGATGCAGGCAATCTTTTTAAATTAACAATTTACAATTAATATTTCTGCCACCATATATTTGCAAGCTTTACATAATAGCAAACACAATAATTTCAAAATTTTCAAATTAAAACATGGGCAAATACTGTGTACGGCTGATAAACAGTGCTATAAAATAGACATTGGCACTAAAAATCTTTGTCAGGCTGTAAATCTAATGAAGAAAAGCAAACAAATAGGAAACTTTACACTATTTTTCTAAATTAAAAAAAATAAAACATTATCAGTTCATTCTGTATAGAATCCTGTATTCATCACTCCACTCAGTAGAAGAATATGAAGTGTATAAAATTAATTCTAAATCTTTCAAGAGGTGACTTTTTTTGTATTCTTTACATAAGCTCCTATTCCAAAATATGTTTTATCCAGTTTTTAATTTATGCTATATTGGCCTATTTCCCTTAACATTAACAGAGCTAAGATGGCTCATACTAGCTGATCCTCTGAGAGTATGTTCAGATGACCATAAATGACAGCATCAGTGCATTTTAAGAAGTTACTGTGCTTCAGCTGGAGTTGATCAGCAGACATGTGGTCCATTAAGCTTATTAAAATGCCAAGTACATGGTGTTCACTTAAGCTGCCTTCCGCAGTTCCAAACAGGAGCCCAGGTGAAAGCATTGGAAAGATAAGCATTTAAGAAGAACTTGCTTTGGAGGCAAGCTATGTTTTTTTGTTTATCATCAAAAGTGATGCAACTGCTGTTGTTTCCCTACACATCAGTTGAAATAAAAATAAATCTTTGTTAGACTGGAGTAGCATCACGCACATGGTCAGCTTAAAGAAAACATATCTAGGAGCAGTATCTCAGTATCTCAAATTTTGGGGGATGGCAGGAAGGAGGGAAGTGTGTGTGAGTGCAGAAATGGAACAGGAGCAGAGAAAATATCTTTTAAAAACCATCAAGTCAGCCACTTGCAGTTACCTGACCGCTACTTGATTTGAAACGAACAGAATTCTGCTCAATTCTTCATTCAAAGCAGGCAAAGGAATTCAAAGGAAAAAAAAAAGAAAAAAAAAGAGTCATCATTTGCAACTTTCAAGCTAGCTTAATGATGCAGATAACAGAATAACCCCATATTGAGTCGACTTTGCGAGAAGTATTCACCTACCATTAGGGAATGGAAAACTAACTCTTTCACCGTATCACTGGCTGAGTTCAGTACCCTAAATGTATTAAAGTAAGACAGAGAGAGGACTTTTGCACTGCTGTAAAATGAAAGAAGCAGTAAGATTTATTTACATTATTCAGAGTAAACTCTTCTGTTCCAGCAAGTTTTCCTTCAATTTTTAACCATAAAAATATCCCTGATCCCAGTACTGCTCAAGCATCAATAAAAATTGTCCTTTCAATATACAGGAGGAAAGTGCATGAATTACCTAGAAAAATCTGCTGCTGACAAATACATGAATTTATTGTTTATTTTCTGGGATGAGGAACCCAGGAAGTTCAGTTAATAGCTGTTCTGCAAACTTCTTATAGGAGCATAAGCCTACAACTTCTTTCACCTTGAGTTCCTCTTCTATAAAATGGGTTTAATACTATTTCCTTCCTCCTATCCCCACTTTGCTCTTGCCACACTGAGTTTGTAATGTAATACATTTAGAGGAGCACCAAAGTTGAAATGGAGCTCAACTATTTCTGTCTAGAAACTACTTAACAAACATCTAAATGTTGAGAAGGTGAAGTCCTAAAATTGCTCAGGACAAAGACCATTTTTACTAAACACACCCTGTATTCAATGACTAAGTACAGACTTCAGTGCCAAATTTCAGATCTCCAATGACATTTGCATCCACAGCTTAGAAAGCAAAAAAGGAAATAATTTGTGAAAATTAAAATGCATGAAAGCATTTTATTAACTACTGGATTTTGTAAATGTTAGTGCATTTCATTCACTTGCTGCTCACTTTTTTAATATCTTCATAGACAACCTATTGAGCTTCCCATTGAGATGATTATGGTTGTATGCATGTCTTTTTTAACAATCTGATATCCTGGCAGCAAATTAGCTTCAAGAAACAAAAATCATATGTGTTTCTTTAAAGAAAAATGCCTACAAAAAAACATGCTCTCCTAAGTGAGATGAATACGTGGCATTTGTTTAAGCTTCTAATATTCCTCTAAATGTGATGTAACACATTTAAAAATTAGTATTTGATATCATGGAATTACAGGATAGTTCAGATTGGAAGGGCCCTCAGGAGGTCTTTAGTTCAGTCTCCTTCCCAAACCAGGGTTACTGAGGCTGTTGACAGCTTTATTCAGCCAGGTCTTGAACACCTGTGGGGACGGAGACACACATTCTCTGGCAACTGCACCACTATCTGATTATTCTCATGGAGAAAATTCTTCCGCTATGTGATCTGAACCTCTCTGGTTTCAAATTATTCTCATTGGACCACTATGCATGGCTCCACCTTCTTGCTAACCTCCCCATAGGTACTGGGGGCTTGCTGTTAGGTGACCCCAAAGCCTTCTCTTCTCTAGGCTGAACAAGTCCCATTTCCCTAGCCCCCGCTGACAGGGCAAGTGCTGCAGTCCCTGACCAGCTTGAGGGCTTGAGGCCCTCTGCTGAGCTTGCTCTAGATTATCAATGTCTTTCTTGCCGAAAACCGGACACTGAACTATGTGTGGTCTATGTTATAATGGTGTTTTTTTGTTTCTTAAAACAGCATTTGTGTGTATCACAGCTCTGTTCCCATTAAAAAGCCTTAACATCCTAGAAATAAGTTCATAGGAAATAAAGACCTGCCTGTTAGCAGTATTATCCA
This sequence comes from Psittacus erithacus, assembly GCA_009867235.2. Classification (NCBI taxonomy): domain Eukaryota; kingdom Metazoa; phylum Chordata; class Aves; order Psittaciformes; family Psittacidae; genus Psittacus; species Psittacus erithacus. The sequence continues at coordinate 40,206 of WYDI02025545.1, read as the reverse complement.
TTCTTGTATTGGTCTCTACTCAGTGTCCAGCACATGGAAGCCAGTCAGAAGTAAACTCTGCAGGATACTTTCACTGCACAGAAATTCATAACTGACCTACGGCCGGATAAAACAGCAAAAGTTACATAGTCTAGGGTGCTGGTGTAAGTGCAGCCATGATATTTCAACAGTACTTTTCCCAACTCCTCTCCCAGATTTCTGTTCCCCGTCTGTGTAGTTTTCAATGCCAAAGACATAAAGTGCTTGTCTGCCTCTTTTCTCTTAGTTCTCTAATATATATTAGCACAAGTTAGAACGGCACTTCACACAGCTACAGCGGATGCTGGCAGTAAATGTCTGCAGATACACTTCTGCATATGCTGAAGTACACTTCACAATGACAGGCTGCATAACTACAGGGATTTATTGAAAACCACAAGAAATGTTACTACAAGGTACCTACAGAGCATTTAAAAAACTTCCCCACTTTTTATTACTCTGGCAGATTAAAATAGCCTTTGAGCACTACTGAGATGTGTCATGCACAGTGCTCACAGATATGCAATCTTAAAAGAGATGCTGCTTTTTTGCACTTTACAGTGCTGCTTCTCTAATTAAACAAAAAAAGAAGAAGAAAGAAATAATTAAAAAAAACCTTTTTCTCTCCTGTAGGTGCAGCTGTCATGTGTGTCTTGGTTCAGATATACACTAATAGAGAGTAGCTGAGCACACACTGCAATTTCAATTGCATACTCAATTTTTAGTAATAGGGTTAGTCTGAATAGTAACTCTGTGGTAACTAGTGTTACTGATGGTCTCTCTTTTATTGTCTCTGAGTGTTGTCCAAATCCAACTTCCTTACTTCGGAGGTAATAGGAAACATTGTTTCATTTTTCTATAAACAAACACTGAAAATTCTGTACTATTTCACCAAATCGAATTACACTGTCACTGTTCCAGCTCTGAATTTTGAAAAATGAAACCAAATGATATATCAGGGAAATGTTATTGGTATTAATCAGACATGGTCTTTTAGCAAACTTACTGCTGATATCTGAACTCTTGAGAAAAAAATATGTCTTTAAAATGTTATGGATATTAAAGGACTTAAGATCTTACAGCATGGAGGAAAGAGTAAATACATCTATATATATTTAAACTCACACTTTCCATCGTGAAAAAAGCAAAAAAAATAGTCTGGAAAATTATGGTTTTTAATTTTTTGCATTTTTATATTTTTTACCTTTGCGAAAATTATCTTACCCTGTATTTTCTGAAAACAAAAGATAGTGCATATATACAATTTTTCCTGATATTCAACATTCCGTTCTTATTCTTTCTGTCTCTTCAAGCACTTTCCTTTGGTTAATTTATTAGGCAACAGAAATACAATGCAAAGCAAAAGCATTTCTCCATATTTTACAATGAGTGAGAAGAATGCAAAATTTTAGAAATCCAGTTTTGCAGACCTTCATTACTGGGCCTAAAGATCTATAGAACCTTAGAAATCCATTATAGGCACATAAAATCTTCATCCCAGGTTTGAGTGTTTTTATAGCTCAAAGGTGTCGCACTGATACACATTCCCATCATTTGCATTTACAGAAATGGAGTCCAGTCATGCAAGAACTCTGCATATGTAAATGGAACCAAAATAGATCAATTGAAACTCTATTTAGGAGACTTGCAAGGATACGATCAATGCTAAAAAGTCATGACAGAGCAGTACAGCTTCAACCTATGAAAGCTTTCATTGGCTTAAAAAAGTCAAATCATTACGTAACAAACAGTAAGTAGTGCAAAATAAACTGCGTAAATCCTGTGAGATGTGAATTTTGCGCAGATGGCCTCAAAATAAAAATATTTTGGAAGACAGAGTTTTTCATCTAAGGAGTAGTTTGACTGCTACCACATCCTTTAAATACACAAAATACAGAGACAGAACAATATGAAGACTGCAATTAGTCAGAAAGAAAGATGTTCCAAAATTTGTAATTTCTGAGAACAGGGCTGTGTCTGTGTCGAGTACAATAAATTTTTGTTTTTGTCAGTCCCACGAAAACTCTTTTCAATGTGGATTCCCACATTTAGAGATCTCTACTCACAACCCAAAGACAGAGACATTGGACTTTGAGAAAGAAGAGAATAGGAGACAGCCATAAACATACTCTGTAACATGATTAACTGATGAGTCCTAGTCTTGATGTCTTTTACTGATAATCCAATATTTTTATTGTTACTTTCAGCCACTGCAAGCAGTACGTTACCACATCACCAATACCTCAGAATAGCTACCAAAGATCTTTGCGTGTATGTCAGGGTGGTCAGGGAAGGGGCAGGGGAATGGAGAAGACTCTTACTACAGCACCAGTAAATGTAAAATTACTTCTGTGTGATTAAATGGAAAAGGACTGGATGCAATTCCTGCCAGGTAGCTGCCCTGAAGATGTTAGCCATAGACATTCTTGTGCCACAACACTGGCAAAGTTTGAGTTTTTCTGAAACCTGTCCTGCTTCCTAGAGGCAGGCAGTAATTTTTTGGTATAATCTAACAGAAGTTGCTATCAATTAGTAGAGTCTTTGCATGAAGACAGCTGTTCTGTTGAACAGTCAACCTTGGTCCTCAGTGAAAAAGAATTGCAGCCACAACTGTCTGATGAAATTGAGCTAGTTCAGTGAAAACTACAGTAAGAAAACTTTTGTTTGTCTTTTTTATACTGAAATGATACTGGACAACACCTACTCTCTGAGGAAAAACAAGGTGACCAAACACTTGCATGGAGCAGTGAACAGTTTGTTTGAAGCTGAAAGTGTTCTCCAACAAGCGGACAGAATGACCAGATTCTGGTTATATTTTAAGGCAGTATGGGATCTTTGACTGGAAGAAATATAACAGCTTGCATGAACTTGGCAACAGGAGTACATGAGATCATACTGCAGTTGCTGCATTTAATATCTGCTGATGGGCTTTATTTCTATTAATTCTCTATTCCTTTTCCAAACCCCTTATTATCTCTTATAATTTCTAACATTCTGTGGTAATAGTTTCTGCAATTTAATGATGGAACTTGCAGTAAAAGTTGAAAAGTTACTGAGGCTTGGTTTAGACCTATAGCCTAATAATGTAATGATTTATCTCTGCATTGTTGTGCTTTGATAAACAATGAATATTTCCTTACTGATTTCTTCAAAGCAGTTTTGCAAGATGCAACACTTAAATGCAATGTCACTCTGCTGAACCATTCAGTCCTTAGAACATTTACTCCTAAATAGCCTAACAATATCCCCAGACAAAATTTTTAAAATCAGTTTTTCTATGGGCTCACAAATCATTCTTAAACAAGGTACAGTATTAAAAAGCAAACAGTTATATGAAAGAAACAGAATTGGCACACCAAGCTCTTGCAGACCTCTGCAGACGTGACAGACAGAAGGAAAACAAATTAGTTCAGCAACTTACCAAACAGACTTAATTTTCAGTGTTTCTAGTTTTATCCCAGTTTTGGTTTACTTCACATAAACCTTTATTTGTATGTGTTACCGAAAGCACACCATAACTCATCTGTGATATATTACTATAGATTTTTGAATTTCCACTAGAGCACTTAAGATAAATGAGCTTTAATAAGTTTAATTTCAAGTTATTCAAAGTGTGTTATAATATCCACATTAATTTTTAACAAACTAGATTATATTGACTTTAAAAAATAAAGCCTCCTTTGGCAGAATTATCATATAAACAGTCTTCAGGAACCATTGTAATGATTTCCTACTTAAAGTTAATTCTCCTGTGAATCCATGGAAGACAAAACAAAACCTGATCTATGGGAACTACATTTTGCAATATTGTCTACATTGCAAGCTGACCTATTGATTTATTTTCAAGGGCTAAATTGCAATTTTCTGTTTATTCCTTCAGTTCTTTTGAGGAGGAAATTTTACTAGCATATTCAAATTAAATTATTTGCTAAAGGTTTGGACTACATGCTTCCCGGGATTTACAAGACACTACCAAACTCATTTCGCCCGGACTAACATCTAGACTGGAAACAAAACCAGAAAATTTAAATACCAGAATTTTTATTAAGTGTATTTGCAGCATTTTTCAGTCTTAAAAGCATATTTCAAAAGGTGAAGAAGTGCTATGTATTCCCTAATGTGTGACTACCAGAAAAATACAAAATGAACAATAAAAATGGACTATTATTGATCTCTCTCATATATTCCTCTTAGAAAACTAGAAGTCAGTCCTTACTATTTACAAAATTTCACTATTTTCATCTTTTTTAATGTTTTCAGAAACTAAGAACTGAAAACCAGGATTTTTCTGCCATGGAGTCATAAAATCTGAACTCAAGTCCTATTTGATCTTTCATTACTTTTAGTAATTAACAAATAGTAAACTGCTAACTAATTTATTTATTTGATAACATGAGAAAACACAACATTCTTGTGACAAACTCTCCTTAATCATGCACCCAAATAGACTGAATGAAAATAATGCATTCATCTACAAAACCATAACTGCAGACTCACAGTCCATATTGTCCATCACCTGTCTCATGGAACACTAAACAAAAATACCTTTCAACTTGCAATTATTCACGATTCTTTCTTCACAAGAGAAGACTGGAAGACTCACCATGGAAAAGGTGTATTGATTCTGTTACATAACACCAAGCAAAATTTGCAGAGCAACAGGCTTTGTATATCACACTTGCCTTTCTGATAAAATGTCCAACACCATTCTGTATAACCATCACCACTCTGCAAAATCAATGTACCCAAAACAGTCCCATAAGTGCTAGAACCCCACCATATCTAAGTGATGATTCCCATTTTTCTGTACCCTGGAACTGAAACAAGTCTTCTCTGGTGAACCTGGATATGTTCTCAGCAAGAAGGAATTCTGATTGATCAACAGAGCAGTGAAAGGCTTAAGGAAGTGGGGTTTTTAGTATACAGGCGTATATACTCCATTACAAAGACTTGATATTAGGAATGAAGATGTTCAGATTTTCCTCTAAGGTCAGTATATATTAGATACGTGTCACATTTCACCCACACCAAAAAACAAACAATAGGGAAAAGTGCCATACTTCCAGATACTTTTTCATATGTGATCCATGTTACTTTCAACTACATTCAGAGCATCATTGTATACTGATCAGGTACAATTCAATACATAAAAATATAGACATAAAATCTCAAGATATCAAACCCAGTTCTTTTTGGTTTGCAATAAAGACTGTCTTCAGACACCAAGTAGGAGTCAAAAGCTTCTATTTATGTTTTCTATACATTATTTCAGTTACCAGTTGTCTGTTTCAGCTGCAAATATCCTAGTCCATTCCTACTTGCAGTGTCTTTACAAGAATAATACATATTTTAGAAAAATCTTGCAAGCTTTTCTGTCATATATTATTAGTTAAGCTTTTGCTTTACCCTAGTGCTATGGAAAGTGACAAGTATTACTTACATTTTCTACACATACACAATTAAGGGATAATAATATGTAATAACAGCTTAAGGTAAAGTAGATCAATAATTTGTTTTTTTCTAAAAACTAGTTTCTATAGTTAAAGCAGAAAGCTGTAGGATAAGTATCATGCATTCAAATAGAAAAAAGAAAGCACATCTGAATTACTGAGATTAATATTTCTATTAGTAAATTAATCCAATGTGTTTTACCAAAGACAAATGAGAATTATCATAGTCTCCTGTGCGCATGACTGATTCACCAACCTACAGGCTCATCAGTATTCTGCACACAATCTCACAGTTATTATACCCCATACCTTTGTCCATTTAGCCAGCAACACCCACAGAAGGTGAACTTTTCTATTGAAAAATTCAGTCTTAAGGCATTTTGAGGTACAGCATACTTGATTTCCTACAGCTGAGTTTTAAGTTATTAAACGTTTTTTGCATTATCAAAAACTACATCCATTTCAATAATTCAAATATGTTAATAATACAGAACAGTGAAAAGTAACATTCAAAGTTGCCTTGTATTGTTCTTTCTTTCTGACATTGCTACAGAAATGAATGAGAAATACTGAAATATGAATACTTACCACTTATATGAGTTATAGCACTAATATCAAATAGATGAAGGAATAAGTCCCTTAAGGACATAGGTCGATAAAAGGCACCACTTAGTAGCATACACTACTCCCACATTTTTAGTTCTTAAAAGTGATAGTTAGTTTTAACTGTGTATGTCCATAATTTTTGAACACCAAATTATCTTCTTAGTCTGTTATTTCTGCTATTTTGCTTCAACGAAGATGCCAGAATTTATTTCCATTTCTCAAACTGAGATGATTCAGTATTTTTTCAATAAAACAGAAATTATATCAACTGCAAGGGGGAAAAAAAATATACACAAGTATATTCCATAGAGCCCAAATGCCCACTAGTGCTGCTATTAACTAGGGTTCATTGAGAACGCATGCAAATCCTTGATCTAAATTGCAGCAGCCAAGTACTTCTTAAGTATTCACTACACCAGAGCAAGAATCATTATCTAAATGAATTGAGCCTCAGTCTGCCATATTGTCTGAGAGCTCCCAGGGTCATGCATATCTTAGTGTAGGAAACTAGGGATTTGCCTCCCAGCTCTATGCCAACTCTATTCTGTACCTCAGAAAAAGAAACATTTTCAAACAAGAATTCTCATTAAAATAATATTCTTCCCACAAAACCTTCTGATTTACATCTACTAATATTTTATTTCCACCCAGCCCCAGTAGGAAGGTCTATCCGTCAGAGTAAACCAAGTCTTGAAGTAAACTAGAGTCTACTCTTGCTATGATTTTTTTCCTGATAAAATAATTTATTCCAAACCAGTTCCACCACATTCCCTACAGATTCCCACACTGCAGAAAAGACAGTCGACTGTGAGGGCTCTTTGCCTCAAAAAAAAAAAAAAAAAAAGAAGAGGAAAATAATCCCTAAAAACCCACCCTGCTTGTATTTGCCAATTGCAGTATGAAACAGCAGATGGAATCTAAATGAAAAATCACAGCTCTTTAATCTTACTAAAAAAAATGCTGTGCAATTACCTGCCTTGATATGTGGTAGAGATGTTCTAAGGAACAAGCATTATTTGCACCCATGTACCTTTCGTGAGAGAGTGAGCAGTTTTGTGTAGCATTTCTCCTCTCATTAAAAAGGAGACAGGTACAATGCTGACATCCCTGTTAAGAATAGATAGAAAGAAAATACTAGAAAGTTCTCGTTGTCTAGGATACTGATCTAAAATCCACTGAAAAGCTCCACTATTCCTATAAAGACTTAGAGACTAAAGCTTAAAATACTTACTTGATAATGTCTCCTTCAAGAGCAATCACTCGTTTAATGATCTTCTGTTCAGGGTTTCTAGGAGACCTGAGACAGGGTATAAGGTTATACAATCAGTAATGTTCCTGTTGTTTTAAGAAAATGAAAAGAAATTCCACAAAGAAATAGACACTATTAAAGCCATTAGGAGAGTCTATGTTCTTCTTGATATAGCATCAATCAGGATGTTCCACGCTGAAGTGAATCTACAGTAATCATTCACACTGCAAATCACTACTGAAAGCAGGTGCTGAAAAATCACCTGCTTATAAACACCATAATAATCAACAAACCTTTTATCATTAAAAATACACTCTACAACATTAAAAGTAGAATATTCCACTACCAATGAAGGGGATACCTTCACAAATAGATAATGCATTAAAACCTGAATTCCCCATCATACAGTCATTTCATTCACTCAGAGGGAAAAAAAAGAACTTCTTATGTTATATTTATATCTATCACTTATTTAGGTAAACCTTGCCTAAGGAAGTGTGGAAGTTTAAAAAAAGTTGTAAAATTCTCTTTATCCAAAACTGCTTAATGCAATACCATGTTTTCACTTCAGTTTGCCTACAGGCATATATTATTGCGTGGATTCTGATCATGTATTACATAGCTTTTAGAAATTAAGAAATTATAACCAGAAGTCATAAAACCTGAACTCAGGTCTTGTGGTACTAATGGCTCTGCCTACTTGATCTCTCATTACTTTCACTTCAGTAATTAACAAATAGTAAAATGCCAACTAATTTTAATTGATAACATGCGAAAACACAGCATTCTTGTGACAAATTATCTCTAAGAAGTGTTACTCTACCATAGTCCTGACAGATTAATGTAGACATGTGCACCACATAATTTCTTCCTTTTCTATATATTTTACCTCTTCCTTTTCATTCTTCACTTTTAATTATTTAACTATGCAAACTTAGTAGAGTGTTTTCATGTTATTTAAAAATTATTTTTATTTGCTTCCTCTATATAGGAAAGATGTTTGGGTTCTGTCTATCATAATCCAAGTAAAGCCCCCAAGATATGCAATTGGAAGAACCCTGTATTACAGCTTTTATTTCTAAAAAATTGGTCATCTTCACAACTGACCAGTACCTTTACACTCATCTCTAGCCAAGTGGCAAACCACTAAGACTCGATTGTCCTAAAAACAAAGCTGAGATCAGTCTGGATGAAAAGCTCACCTGCACTGCTGCATGATTAAAGGCATTTGCAGTTCAATTTCAATTCCAAAAGTAAAAAAAAAAAAAAAAAAAATAGTTTCAGACTTTTTAATGTTTTTTCACATGAAGCCAAAAAAAGTATTCCAAACATTTTAAAAGTGGTTCAGGTTTGTGTGTGTGAATATATTCAAAATATATTTATATTTCAATGTAATGAAAGGAAAATTCAAGAAACATAATTTTGAATTTCACAGTATCAAATAGTTTCACTTTACAGTTTACCAAGCATGAAACCCTATTTTCACAAAGCAGTGTGGAGCAGTGAACATGAATAAAGACTGTACTTTGATTTCCTACATATCACTTGAATTTTCAACTCATGGAATCATTTACAGTAATATTTTATTTAGCATTAATTTTACCCAAAGAGTTGCATATTCCAGTTCAGTCTTGTTTTTCATGCCCTTTATCAGGCTTACAATACTCCTCCTGAGAGGAGTTAATCATTTTAGATGCTCATATGATTTAAATATATAGAGTATCCACAGCACTTTCTGATGATGCTCCCTAGCAGGCTTCAATGCACACTCATTCAAGCATTGACCACCTCTTATATTAAACCAGAGCACAGTCTAAGAAAAAACAACACACCTTTATTATTACAAGCTACTATAAATTTAAAATATTAGCAAAGAATGTTTTCCTGTTAATTGATTTAATTTTTAATTCATTTAGGGTCATATTGTAATATTTTAATGTGAAACTTAAGTAACAGAAATAGCAACGCATAATGTATATGATGAACTCAGCATTTTTTAAAGACTAAATTGAAAAAAAAATTTAAGTTTGCTCTTAAAAGTTCTGTTCTGGTTTAACGTCTTACTTTCAAAGGTTCTTTGAAATTCCACATGTAAGCATTTTCACTTGATCAGTATGTATGTATTTTAATGTAATTATTGACCTTTCCCTTAACTTGCCTCTCTGATGCAAAAAAATTGTAATGATCTTGAATCAACTTCACTGTAAATCTGAGATATGAGTAATTGTTCTATGAGTGGTTCTCTTTCTGCCTGTAACAATATATTTAACTGAAGAACATAATTTATCAGAAAGACTTTAAGAAATTTCTTATAGTTATCATAAATCAGGAATATCTGTTTTATCTGAAGCCAGAATAGTTTAAAAATAAACTTTATACTATTGTCCTGACTGCAATTCACTAAAATGGCAAAGGATTGATAAGAGAGGGCACAGCAGGCTCAAACTGGCCAATAACATTGGCACTTTTAGACCCAGAATTTTCAAGAGGCGGGCAGAATGTTTTGTTCAAGAGCCACAATGATTGAACAGGACGTAAAAGAGATTAGCTCTGAAGTGATGGAGATTGATGCCTTCCTGAAAGATGTTCATTGCAACAATGGGATTCCATTGACTATGGAAATCACAAAACCATGCAGATAGAGGTAATTTCTGTCTATGAAATTTTGCAGCAGGTAGAGAACAAATTAAACAATGAAAGAATTTTGAAAAGCCCCAAATACTGTAAGCCATAATGGTTTAGTCTTTCTCGGATGCTGATATCTGGGTAACAAGCAGTATTTTTTTGAAATGCTAGTCATTCAAAACAGAAGAAAATAGAAACTGTTGAATTGCCAGTTTGGACCTTTCCTAAATTACACCGTATTTTTTCATTCTCCTTATATAAAAGGTTGTATTCAGGCATGTTTCTTTCAAATGATATTGTGCGGTAATAGATGAGATATCTTACACACAGTGAACATTTTTCTTCCCAGTGATGGCATTCAGATGATATAAATGTCAACATGAGCTGGTAACAACCATCCGCACATTTACCAGCCAGATCCATATCTGATATTTCACAGGGCAGACATCATTCCTTAGCAATTTTCTAAATCAGTCTCTCAAAAAGTTAAGCTTACATTTTCCTCAGTAAAAGTATCTCCTCATCCTCGTATAAACATTTTTGGCTAGGCATGAATTAGGGACAGCACTGCAAGTAGAAACAGTCAGAATCACTATGAAGCTCTCAAGCACATTACAAATATTAATGCACAAGTAGCAGTTAGCAGCACATCAGGCATGCACCAGGAAAAACATCTCCAGAAAATAAATCCACTTGTTAAATGCAGATTGAATTCTTCACCACTGAGTCAGTTTTCCTTGTTGCATGAAGAAAAGTGGAAAACAGGCAAGTCTAGCAGTGTGTCCCTTAAGTCACTGAGTTTGAGCATAACTCGTTACCAATTTCTCTTCAAACAGCAGCATTTGTTCAAGAGTTCAGGAGAATGACCACTGTATAACATAAAAATAAAGCAGTTGCCTGTGTAAGATCCAAGACTAATGAATATTTTGGGTTTTATCTGTCAAAACAATAACCTAAACTTCATCTACAGATCACGCGATGGCTGGCCGCAAATAATAGAACAAAAAAGCAACGTCCTCTTTGTCTGGAATACATTCTGACAGTGGGACAATTCACTCTACCTTAACAACAATTTCTACTTTGTTCCAAACTGCTAAATTTATGTACAGTGAAGTGTAGAAATCCCAGCCTCATGATCGAAGACATGAATCATGACATCACAATGCAGATTCAGAGTTTTAAGATAAACAATTTACCAAGGGAAAATTAGGTATTTGGTATGTGTTTCACAGAATCATAGAATCATGATTTGTTTGTGATTTCCAGATGCAGTCTTAGCAACTTTGCAGAAGCAACCTGCCACAATTAGCTTCTGGTAATAATCCTAGCTTTCTCTTAACCCTGTATGTTTGTCTTACTCTGTATTAACTTTCAGCTGTATAGTCCTCCTCCACACTCAGATTTCACTAAAAACTGATGAGCAAGTCCACTGCAGTAAAAAAAAGAAAAACAAATGCCCATGTCATCAGAACATCATTAACTTTGGATTAAAGCCTCTCACATTTGGTCATTTGCCTGAAAATGAATTAAGATAGAAAGGTTAAGTAGAGGTGATGGTAGATCATTCCAGTGATTAGAGCAAATTCAAATTCTTGTATCATCCACAACAAGTACTTCAAAATACAACAATACAACATTCTAACCTCCAGCCTACAAATTATTCTGGACACAGTCACACCCCAACCCCTCTACACAGACATTTAGTTCTAAATTTAAAAGATATACTTTAGCAGATGAGCTGTAAAGAGCTCCATTGTTCCATTTCCTTTTTTTTTTTTTTTTAATGCTGAAGACATTGCATGTCATCATGAAGAGAAAATAATGATGAGGATGAAGACTGGTTGGGTAGCCGCATTTGGGTTTTATCAGTGATGTATCCCCAATATTGCAGGCTGAAATAAACTATTAATCAAAAAAATCATAAGAAGAGGTAGTTACTTTAGGAGGCATAGAATAATAGTTGAATCTCATTAGAAAGTGACACTTTGTTCAATTTCAGGAAAGAACTGATAATCTTTCCTACTTCTTACCTCAATATTGACAACCCTAAAAATGACACTTTTATGGTTTTATTTTTGATTATATGCGCTTAGCAAAACCACACATATACATACACATATTTATATATGCACACATAAATTCATACAAATATCCATTCTTTTGTGTTCAACCCTGTACTGAACAGTGTGGGACTGCAGTACTACCAAGCATGTTTGCCAGGAAAGACAGGAGGAAAAATACAGACATCAGGAAAATCCACTGTTTAGAAAGTGATCACCAAATAATAATGCTGACAATTGTCTGAAAGCTCTCTCCTTTCCTGATTCGGCAACTGAATACTTCAGTCACAATATTACTCCTAAACTTTTCCCTTTCCATCATTTGGATTATTCATTTACTCTAGTTTATACTGCTTAGCACAATTTTAAACAATTGCTCCAGCAGCTGATTAACATTTGATCAATCATAACATTTCCACTTTTTGTATGTGTTATTTGACCCTTATTTAATTCTTTGAGTTGTCTAACTACATTCTTCTCAAGAGCACCCACAGCAAATCATGCTTAAGAGGTTGAAACTGAAGTTTTTACAGGCTTTTCTATTAAGAGTGCTTTTTAGCCTATATTCTAAGATCCTGGCAAGATAAGTGAAGGACAGAAGATCTTATACAGTAAACTCATAATGCAAAAGCAGCTTGTTTAAAATACTGGAAATTTATTGAAAGTCTTGAAGTAATTTCATTTTCTCCTTTGTCTTTCTTCTCCTTCAATTACTAAAAAGGCACTTCCCAAATGGTATTCTACGCCACTTGAGTCCATGCTCACCTGTCAGTAGCAGTGTTTGAACCAGTTTTGACCTTAAACAGTGTTATAACTTTAAGGGAATGAATTAAGAATTTTTTTTCAAAGAGAAACACTATGCAGAAATCATATGCAATTTTGACAATGTTAGCAGAGAATAAGAGCACAGGAAAACATTCTCCAATTGATCCTCGATTCCCTCTGGGCTAAATTTGAGGAAGCAGGCTCAAGTCCTAGTAATTGATGGCTCAGTGAGCCATTTTGAACATTCACCATTTTTCATCCATAATTTACAAAATAAGTACTTCAAGACAGCAGTTGCACCAACTAATTAGGCATAAGTTCTTGGATGCTTGATTTGCTCAGCAGCTCCAGTAGAAAATGCACAAAAAGATATAATTAAAAATATGAGGAAAACTGTACTTCTAATAATATCCTGTAATTCTTAATTTAATTCCGCATCGCATTAGCATTTCTTAGTCAAACCTCTGCTAAAAAGCAAAATCACTCAATGCCAAAAATCTATTTGGTTTTTACTGAAGGTAGTGTTTTATAATAATTACAGATTGCAAGCGCGCACTGTTGGAAAGGTAGTATTTTATTTTTATTAAATCTTAAACTGTTAGAGCATAACCTAAAATAATGCTTCCTTGAAACTTCACAGTGAATTCTGAGTAATCTCTAAACAAAAAAACAATCTGAACAAAGCCTCAGTATAGGAGTCATACACTTTGCCACGTAGCCATGCAATAATTAGAACACGCAAACAACTCACTCAAGCTCTTCAGTTCCTGGATATCCATGCTTGCTCCTTCTCTTCTTTTCTCATGGGCCCCCATTCCTTAGCTCCTTTCTAAATTCTTATTTATTCTTGAGTTTTCAAACAGAGCAGTAAAGATCTCTCCAAGGGTAATACATTCAGAAAAAATTAGACTGTGATGAAGAAAGAGTTTGAGGGAAAAGATCTGCATACTTCCAAAGCAACTGAGCTTTCCCTGCTATATCTACGGCGTGCTATATAGTTACAGCTTTATCTTTAGATGAGACATTATTAGTAGCAGATTTTCAGCATTTTTCATAGATGTTGAAAGGTTATCACAAATAATTTGGATCTGTGTCAGTAGATAACTATGGACTCTCCCCAGTGTAACCTAGGCATATAGCTCCTATGTGACAAAATTAAGCAAGCCTTTCTATACTTTGGATCCAGCAATCAAAACTGTGCATGTGAAAAACTTTCAGAATTACATACAAGACAAAAATCATAAAGAACTCAGAAAGAAAAAAAAAATCTCATATATCTCACTAAAAAAAACATTTAAAAATTTCAGCAAACTAGCTAAAGTTAGGCAAATTAAAAATAACATTTTTAAAAAATATATTAAAATTGAAAACAAATTAAAATATTTCACTGAAATAAAGCTAACTGGTACTGCAAAACTACATGGCAAGTCACTCTGAAAACCCTCAAAATACTACAGTGACTCAGAAGCACAGCTACTATTTTGAAGTAATATCTCATTTAATTGGTTCTCAGCCTTCTAATGTAACCACTCTGAGGTTAAACAACTCAGCTGCTTGTAATGCAGACTGTGTAATCACAATAGGTATGTACACTTGACCTTCCTCCTGTTAACAGAGACACTCAATTAATTGCTTGCTGTTTTAACTGGCTGTTTCACCTTATTTTCACCTTTTTCAAAAGGGCTGAAAAATTAACTTCACCTTTGACTTTGAAAGTATATATTTATTTTTATATATATATATTTATATATATATATCTAACAGTCAAGATTTTAGCAAAATCTAGGAATATGAATACCTGGCTTCTATGTTGGAATGAACGACAGTATG
>WYDI02025545.1:0-25503 GCA_009867235.2 Psittacus erithacus | reverse complement strand
TAACAGGTAGGATGTTAGCAAAATCTAGGAATAAGAATACCTGGCTTCTATGTTTAAGTCAACAACAGTATGTACTCACTGTTTCATTAACCATTATGCTGTATTGTAGGAACCATATTTCATCTTTGCTATAGCTGCCCAAATATTCTACTCTGTAATGGAAATAAAATATGGCTTACTTCTGCTGCAACAGACAACAGAGGGAAAGGCACAGAAAACTGCAAAATGCAGTCAGACGCTTGAAAATCATTCTCAGGTTGCCATATGTGATACTAGATAGAAAGAATCTATTTAATCTATACATAATCTATTAGTATGATTCTTAAAATTATGCTTATTTTTAAAGAATCTTACATGCTGTAACATGCACTTCTATACCTTCTTTGATTCTGGGATTAGACCTATGTTTAGTGGCAACTCTTCCAAGCATACAAAATCAAATGATCAGTTGCTGTCCTAATTATGACTATGCACTACGCATTGCGCTGCAATGTTCAATCATCATTCCTTTCTGATGGGGTTCCAGAAAACTTTTCCTGTTATATAACACCACCAAAATTATTGAAAAAAGTACTGGATGCATATATAGATGTTAAAAATGTCAGTGATTCAGGAATTAAAGTATTATCTCGAAAGAAATTTAGAAGTTAAGAAGTCTGGTTCTCACATGGTCTCTACTGGATACCAAGTTCAGCATCTCAGATAGGATTAACAGAATACTTAGAAAACAAAATTGTGATTCTGAAGAATCTGAAAGTATTTTCTACCTTTGAAATGACCTAAATTCAATAAGTAAATTGCTTTATATTTTTTTCTAAATGCAGACACCTCCGTACTCTCTTGAGAAAATCTATTTCCTGATGTTTCTGAGTAGCTTGATACTTTCTCAAATTTAACCTCTACTACTGTCAAGAAACTAAGCCTTCTGGACAAGTTGTCTGTTATAGTGAGTGCACAGAAGGTAATAGACTATTAAAGTGGGATGAATCACCTTTTTGGAGGAGAATCTCTCTAGCTGTTGACTATAAAAGAAATCAGATGTCACCTCAGTCTGGCCATCTTAACAATAAATTATTGAAGACAAACTGCCTAAAAATATTTTCATCTACCTTATAAGTATCTGTAGTAGATTTTTTAAAAGTAACACTGGAAAGCAAGTAAAGTACTAACAGCGAGGTAAAACAAAGAGCAATAATAATATAGCGTATACTCTGGAAAGAGTGGTAATACACTTCTTTAGTAAAAAATCATTTAAGAATAGAGACATGATGTCAATATAAATTCAGAGAAAAACAAATCAACGAGCAATTTAAAAGATCTCTACAGATGCCAAGAGAAATCTTGAATTCTGAATCATTTATAATTTTTTTTTGTAAAATTGTGCCACTTGCGATATAAACACTTTTCATACACATGACATAGAAAATGAAAATCAATTATCTTCAAACTACTAAATGGTAAAGACAGAGGCTTAACTAAAAAAACCAATTTTGCATCTCTATTCATGGTTATTAAAAAAAACCCAACTGTCCATAGGACATAATCTTAAATATCTCCACGTGCTCAGTAAGCACATAAAGAAACAAATTATTCCCAGACTGTGTAACATTAAACACGGTGGAACTTGTTGTATAATAAAATAACATTTCAAAAAATAAAGAATGATGCTGATGATACCTTATTTATGTAGCTGAAAACTTGGCAGTTGTTATAGTAGAATAAAGAAAAAAACTGAGAACTAACATCAGCAAAACAAAAAATGGGAATGTTTTAAACCAACAGTTACAAAATGCCATTCTCAGAAGTTAAAAAATATTCTTTAAAATAAGAACAGTAATAATAAAATTGTGCACAGCTAAAAATCTCACAATGGAAAGAAACCAACCTAAGGCCTTGTTTGGGGTTTTTTTCCTTCACAACTTCTACTTTTAGTTTAGACAGCATCTGGGGGAAAATGCCCACAATTCCCACAGTTAACTGCAGGTGTCCACCCTGTAGATGAAGTCAGGCGGAATTAACCACAGATTGGCTACTAAGACAGAAATCCCTCTAATAATAGTACCTTTGACCCGCTAATGAGGATTTGGCAAAGAACAGGAATAAGAAATTTAATAGGAAGTATTTTTCCACATGATAGTCTTTCTCAATACCTGATCTTCTACGTCAGCAGGTCCTCAAGCATTGTGCTCCATTTGATATTCATTGCATTATCCTCTACTTGTGTGCTTTCACAGATAGCAGAAGGGACCCTGCACAATAACAGGATATTGCTCTAAGAGACTTTGGTCACTTGAGCAGGCATGAAAGAAATTTGAGGAGTTTATCAAGAATACAACAGTTTTCTGTATTGGTTTTTGCCATGAGATTTTTAGGAGTCTGAGAGCAAGGCACTTTCTCTCTTGTATGATGACAAGTATATTTATTAAAAAAAAAAAAAGAAAAAGAAATTGAAATAAATCAAAAATGTCACCAACAGTAAACAGCACAAATGAGTAAAATATCTATACTTACAGATGATTTTTCCCTTCACACAAAGCAATTTACAAGCTTTTTAGATAGTGCTTCCCTTTTCTTCAAAGACCAGTTTCCTCTCCCTTTCTCCCACAGCTATACACACAGCTTTAGGGTTTGCTCTGAACACTTGCTTCACAGCTCTTCCTACGCTACAGTTCACTCTGGTTTTGCACTCAAAGTGAATTCTTCAATCTCAGGCAGCAACAAACTCAGCCCTAGCTCCATCCAGCCTGTCAAATCCAATCCCGTGTAACAGTTCCCTGCTGAAGGTCCCTGTCACCTTTTTCTCCAAGTAAATCATATGCTGTTCAGGATTGCTACAAAAGCAGTAGATTGACAGAAGAGGCAAGGAGAGAGGGGAAAAGGATGAATTTAAATATGCAGACAGTTTTTGCACACGCTTGAGAATGCACTTCTCACTCATCTCACTCTATATAAGGGGCAAAAGTTCAAACGAATTATTTATCATTTTGGAGTTTTCTAGTTTAGTTGTTTGGGTTGTTTTTCAGAGTGGATCCATGTCAGATCAAGGTGAATTCTAATTTTATTAAATCTCAAAATGTTTGTGCCAGTCTTATGTGCCTTTTAATCCACTTATATACTGCTTTACTTTTAAAAAAAGCTTTCTATTTTTTTTCTGAAAATTATCTAGAAAAAAAAAATAAAAAAATGTCCTCTCACAGGAAACAGCCAGAAAGACAGGTGCAAGAAAATACAAACCAGGACTGATGATACATGTTTGTGTCTGAAACTAGTATGGAGGAAAGTAATTCTTTTGGTTTTAGTGGTTGGAAATGTTTGCAGTATTAGCATGAAAATCTGGGAGGAAGAAATGCAAGGTACGGTGTGGGTTTAACAAAACTTTTCAGAAATTCTACTGGCTCTAATATAAAATCTTTTAAATATATTTTTCATGTATTATTCTGCATATTTTGGACAGTACTGACAAATTCTGAAATGTGTTGACGCTCACTGTACATACTGGATCTTGTCAACACAGAATATCAATTAGAAGCACAAAAAAGATCAACTCAGCTAATTCAAACTTGGCATTATTGTTTTTGCCATTCTAAACTTAAGCCTTTATATTTTTATGAGAAGAGCTTATCCAAAACAGGTTTGAAACACAAACTTTAATGAAGCAGAGCTTGAGGGAATCCATTTCACACCTTTACCTTAAGAAACCAAGAATAATATTGCAAACTACTTGTGTTAAGAAGAGCCAAATATCAAGAGAAACAATGTGGGAAATCATGCAGATCTTTGCAACGCTGTTTTTTGCTGCATCACAAGTTTAATCCTTCAGAATAATCCAACCTTTATATTTTGATTCTCAATAATATTGTAATATCCATTCTTGATAGGTATTTGTTGCAGACAGAGATCATAAAATATATGCTGGAATATATGTAAGATATATGGCATAGTCTTTCGAGACGGTAACTCCATACTTCTGGCTCAAAATCTAAAGATAGCTTTTGCGTATATGCTCCAAATGATGCACCACTAGAGAAACAGTTATGACACTGTTACTTAAAACTCAAGCTGGCAATGTGTTTAGTAAGTGGCATAGTAGTAGGGCTGTTAGAGCCACGGTGGTGCAGGTGTAACCTTACTTCTCTGACAGAAACTGTGCAAGAGCATTAAAAGGTGTCTACAAGTTTTGGTTAAAGGATTGTATCATTCAGAGTCTTCAGGATTATGCTGTCTCTTTTTAACTGAGAAATAGCAATATGAAGACTTAGTAGTTATGTAGTTCTCTGTACATCCAAAGCACTAAGTGACAATACTACCAACATTCATGATATAGAGTACTTGATAAAAAGTTACCAACGCACTAAACTCTGCTATTCAAGTCTGCTGTGCAAACAGTATGTAATGGGGGGTCGTCTTTACAAATGGATAATTAGAACACCATTATTAAAAATAAATAAATAAATAAATAAATAAATAAATTTGCTGTCACATTTGGAAGAGAAAATATTTCCCTTCTTTAAGTTGTGATCAGTTGAGGCTGTCAAGATGAGTCACCAGCAGCAAAACTAGTGACAGACAAGGGGCTCTCAGCGGGCAAGGATGCTCGTGATATAAATCCATTGTGTATGAACAAACTGTGAATCTCCGAATTCCTGCCTGTTTATTAGCTCCAAAGAGGAAAAAAAAAAAAGCTTTTCTTCCTTTAGATTTTAACAGGTGTGTCTTTGCTTGGATTAGGCAGTTTTACCTCGCTGAATCCAGCGACTAGCAAGTAGCCCTAACCCCTAACCCCTCACAAGAGGCATCCCAGTTCACTCACAGGGGTGAGGAAGGTCTACACTGCTGGTACACTCACAGATGTGTCTTCAAGAAGGACAACATTTGTTACTTCCACAGTTGAAGTAACACATCTGTTCCACATCTGTTACTTCCAACACATTCACTGCTTGAAACAATAAATATTTTTTTTAACTTTCTTTTTTATAGTTTTTTTTGTAAAGAAAGTATGGAGAATTATACTTAAACTGAATAACCTGCCCAATATCATTATATGTTACCTTCAATTAAGAGGAATGTATATTATACGATATTTTATACAGACCTTTGCAATCCATTGATAATTAGTTTATACATTAAATGTGGCTGCAACAAAGTCACTGCTGGAGAATGCTGTAGCTAATTGGTGGTCTCTTTTCATTCCTATGTTTTATTAAGATAACTGCATCATTTCACTATTTTTTTTCATATGGTCTCTACATGGCCACCTGTCCTGACTCTGAAGGCAAGTACCTAACGTAGATTAAGACCAGGCATTTCAGAGAAACTTGACACTGTCAAGGACTGAACTGAGCTTCTGTAATGCAAGCAAGTTTATAGTGGCTACACTTCTGCATTATGAAACTATATATGCCATTGTCTTGGCACAA
Source organism: Psittacus erithacus (assembly GCA_009867235.2). Taxonomy (NCBI): domain Eukaryota; kingdom Metazoa; phylum Chordata; class Aves; order Psittaciformes; family Psittacidae; genus Psittacus; species Psittacus erithacus. The sequence continues at coordinate 20,086 of WYDI02025545.1, read as the reverse complement.
TCAGGTGGCTTCAGAGCTTCATTCTTGGTTTCTTTGTTCGATATAATTTAGGGTCAATGAGGAAGGGATGTAGCCTTGAGTCTGACTTAGGCATGCCAGGGTTTGTATGTACATGATAGCAATGTCTCCATCACAGGAAGTTTCTCCTTAGAGCTCTACAAAACTGCAAGATATGTTAGCTAGTCGATGGTAATTACCCTCATGATTGCTACTAGTCAGCACTGAACATAAGACAGTTAAAGCAACTTTCAGTAAAAGAAGCATCTGTCAGGAGCTAAAAAGGAAAAAATGGGCAGCTGCCATGAAATAACTATGTTTGGTAATGAACCTGCATGTCTGAGAATTCAGGTCATAACAGTTGACTCATTTAACTTAATATTGATGTAATAATTTGTGTTTGATTAAAATACAACTTGGCATCCTACCTTCATTTGAAGATTCTATGAAAGATCACTTTCTGTTGCATTTTTTTTCCACTGATTAATCACAATTATCTTAAAGTGTTAGTAATATTTTCACATCTGAAGTTTTCCAACACTCCTCACATTCTTACTCAAGACAGAGTTTAATGTACAGAATAGGGCGAAACAGAATAACTGCCACTGCCCACGTTTATGCATGACAAGCTCTGTCATGGGGCCCTGTCTCCCAAGACAGGGATGACAAACCATTTTACATCCTGAGATGTAAAGAGAGTTGTTAGCCAATCCAAGGACAGATGCAAGACCTTTTTTTCTTTTTGTACACTTAAATACTGCCATTACCATGACTACTTTCTGAATAATTTAATGCTGTTTGGAAAAAAAAAAACAACAACTAAAAGGGAGAAAAAACTCTTGCACTCCTCCCACATCATCTCCAGTAGTCATTCTCTATTTCTTTAAACTTTCTCCCCTCTTCTGCTCCCCTCGTTTATATCTGCTGGCCTAGATCTTGGGTGAACAAGAAGAAGTGGCTATTTCAGCCAGAGGAAAACCTGACATAAAAAAAAAAAAAAAAAAAAAAAAGAAAGTGTAAAAAAAATTACAGTGTAACCTAAAGAAGTAGTGCAGCTACTGCTTGTGTTAGACAGAGTGTGAAATTAGGAAATCAGTAACAGATTTCTCTCTTCTGCATTGTTTTAATGCACTGAGATGGTTAACTAGTTTGAATTTAAAATATAACAGTCTAAGTAGAAAAATTTAAAAAGGTCATATAAACTAGCAGGGAGCCTGTTTTACAGCATATGATCTAAAGAAACATTAAAGCTTATAAAGTAAAAAAGCATAAACCAAGAACTATAAATTCATTTGAACAGTCACAAAAAACGAAACACATAAAAAAAGTGTTCAGACCCTTAACAGCCCAGCTTTGATCCATCCAGCTGACAACTGGCTGTGTAAAAAAGTTTCTACAACAACCTTGGCAGTCAGATCTCAGTTGACATTTTCTCTTTTAAGCACATTCTCAACTTTGACAAGACAGTCTGTGGTCCAGTCATTGCAGAAGTCACTAGGGTTGTAACTATACTCATAAAAGTTAAAAAAACCATTTCACAGCTTATGGAAAATCCAACCGACCTTCATAAAATGCTAAATATTAATAAACAGAAAGTATATGGATTACATTTAATGATATTTGCAACAGTACAAGAAGTCAAGATCCATTTCTGTAAACTACAGTAACACCTCATAATCATATTATGAACACAAATGTTTGGGTTTTTTCTTGGCTAAAAATATTAATGATATCAAGAAATAAGGTGGAAAGAGAGGATAAAAACTTGTATAAACTAGAATTTTTACTGCCAGGTTCACTCGTGAATAAATGAGTTTTACATTGCTGGCAGCATTTCAATGAGACATCACGTACCCTCCAGAAAAAAGTTTAGACTGTAAGTATCTTAATAAGACAGATGCAGTCTTCTACACAACTGCTGAATCACAATTTTATCTTTCATGTAGTGGAGCAGAAAATGCAAGACTGAAATTAGAAAGGCCTTCTCCATTTCAATGCAACAAAAAAAAAAAAGCGTAATCAATTTTACGCTAAAAAGCGTAATCTATTTTAGAAGGAAAATTAGCTATAAAAACACTAGTACGTACTGTGTATTTAATGCATTTATTATGTGTGGAAATGCAGCCCTGTACTCAACTGATCAGCATATAGTCATACATTATTTAGAAAGTACTAACATAGTTCAAATGAAATTTTATAAAATGAACAGTGGTACAGGATGCCAACCTATGACACCTGAGGGCCTCATTATTTCCTTGGTGTTAAGAGCTCCTCTTCTATCTAGCTCAAAGTGAGTATATAGAAAAAAATGAGATTGTCAACTGATACCTATCTAAAGGACCCTTAACAGTGAGCTTTACATAAGCTGTAGGTGCTTATATCACCCAGTCTTGCATCTGTGAATTGGTGTGATCTGTGAATGTGTGTATTCAACAGCAAAGACAAGGATGAGGTAATTATTAGGTTTCCGATTAGCCAAAGATTTCTTCTCCTTTGCATTGGCAATGCTATAGGACCTTTTTGGAATGCTTTACAGACAAATACATAATTTTCTTTGTTATACATTGTTGCCAGTGCTGACCCACAAATTTGGCTCCCTGGACTGACCTTGCACCTGCTTTACCCCTGGAGACTTCTCTGGCAAGCTGAACTCCTGGCCTGACTCCACACTGCTTTTCATAGAATCATAGAATCTCTCAAGTTGAAAGGGACCCAGAAGGATTGAGTCTAATTCCCTGCTCCTCACAGGAGTACGTAAAAACTAAATCATATGACTTTGAAGAATCATTCAGACACTCCCTGAACTCTGACAGGGTTGGTGCTCTGACCACTTCTCCTGGGAGCCTGTTCCAGTGATCAGCCACCCTCCCAGTGAAGGCTCTTTTCCTAATGTCCCACCTGAACTTCCCCTGATGCAGCTACATTCCATTTCCTTGTATCCTACCGCTGGTCTCCAGAGAGGAGATCAGCACTTTCTCTCCGCTGCCCCCCTTGAGGGAGCTGTACACTGCAACGAGGGCACCCCTCAGCCTTCTCTTTTCCAGGCTGAACAAGTGAAGAAACCTCAGCCTCTTCTTGTAAGTCTTGCCCTTGAGGCTTTTTACCAACTCAGTCACCCTCCCCTGGACACACTATGGCAGTCTGATGTCCTTATACTGAGGCACCCAAAACCGTATACAGTACTCAAGGTGGGGCTGCACTGGTGCAGTGTAGAGTGGGACAATCACCTTCCTTGACCAGCCAGCTCTGCTGTACCTGATGTACCTCAGGGCATGGTTGGCCCTTGCTTCCAGGGCACTCTATTGACTCATAGTCAACTTGCCATCAACCCAAACCTTTTTTCATGAGGCTGCTCTCCAGCCTTTTGCTCCCCAGTTTGAGTGTATAACTAGGATTGTTCCATCCTAGATGGAGAATCCAGCACTTGCTTTTGTGAAATTTCATGTGGTTGGTGGTTGCCCAGCTCTCTAGTCTTTCCAGATCTCCCTGTGAGGCCTTTCTACCCACAAGGGAGTCCACAGCTCTGCTACATATTCCCATACAAGAAATGCATACACTCATTTGCTGGGACTGAACAAGGCCTCACATATTCTTAAAAAAGTACTATTTATGACACAAAATGGTTTTGTCCAGGGGCTGCAAACCTGTCCCCCAGTGGGTGAGGGCCTGCTCTGCCATCTTGCTATCCCCCACTCCCTGTGCCCCTTCTTGTGCCCTTCTCTTCTTGCTTGCTCCAGTTACTCCCTGAGGGTGTTCAACTGCACTCTAAGCAGTCAGGCACCCACAAGCCAGAATGCCTTTGTTTTAATTCATACAGCACTAAAGCGCTACAGGGACCTGATTAGCAATGACAAAGTGGCTTAAGAAAAATGAAAATAAATTTTTAATTACTTTAATTAAACAAATGCAAATTCTCTAATGTAGATGAGTTTGAACCAGTTTAACAAAGCTGTAGTTCATTGCCATGCATGCTCTTGATTCTTCTCTGTGTTGCAGAAACAGGTATCCCTTGAGGATGGCAAATAAATGAAAGCAAAATCATTACAAAAACTGGATGCGCAGCTCAAGGCAAGAAAGGAAATTGCTACTTTGAGCAGGAAAGAGGAAGGTCCACAGGTTCTGACACCTGTGTAGGCCAATGGGCAACCACATGGTAAAAGCTGTACAATCTAACCGTTCAGTGGGCAGGAGTCTAAGCTTCACTGAACTGTAGGATGGAAGAGATGGCTAACAGAGGGACTGGATATGGAAATAGTCTTATTTTGCAGAAACTGGCAGTGCTGGCATGGCTAAACAATTACAACTGGGGTAGTTTAAGAAGTCACCAAACCCCCAGGAAGTTTTCAGGGAAAATCTACCAGCTTTGGTTAGAAGTTAATAATTAAGAGCAGTCACAAAACTAGTCACAAAAATGTTGGTGGGGTTTTTTTGTTTTGTTTTGGGTGTGGGTTTTTTTAATTAATAGAGCAGCAACTTCTGTAGAGTGATAAGAGCTTCTTAATTGTTATACCACAACACTTTGTAACTTCCTGATTGCACTCAAACAAAGTCCTTGCTTAAATAATTTTAAGCAAATGGGACTTTTGCTTTACCATAGTTGGTGTGCAAAGTTAAAAGTGAATAACTTTACTATAACCAGAACCTGATATCTACCAAGTGTAGTTTCCCATTTGGCCATCATGAGGCATGATAATTATGGTAACTGCAGGGGAAGGAATGGCTCCTGACAACCTCCTTCATCAATGCCTCTGTGTTCATCATCATTTGTGTAGGGCTTAACAACACTCTGTCTCAGATCACCAATCCACTCACTCACTCAGCTACGTTTCTGCTATTTTCAAGCACTCTTTTTCATTAAACCTTAAAAGGGCTCTGATTGCAGGCCACAGTTGAGAAGTGGTTATGCACTTTTTTCTTCTCTATAATTAATACAAGGAAGTCTTCAGTCTCACTCTCACACTTACAAAGCAGTTTCATTTCAGTTGTGGGTTTTTTTTTTTTTCTGCAAGGAGGGGGAATTCTTGCTTTCTCTAACATGGGTCGATTTTTGGTTTGAGAGCTCTCTCTCAAATGTGGGAGTGGAGATATTGTCACACTGTCTGTCGTAGCAATAAACTGCCAGTGTGGTCACAGGTCATTTAGCAGATTGCACAAGGCAATGAAACAGTTCTAAATACATTTTCTTACTTTGAATAATACTTGCTGAAGTTAAATCCTGTAGGAATAAACAGATTTGACGCATAATGTATATACAATATCTTACTGCACAAACCTATTGTTTACAAACAGCCACATACGGGACTTTATGACAGTTGAAAAAATCACATAAGGATTTTTACTGTCTTCAAGTTTTTGCAAAATAGAGAATATTAAGTTACATTTAAATACTTGAACAAAGAAAGTAATCACATCATTAAAAGTTTTATGTAAATTATCTAGTAAAAGTGAGGGTCAGCATAATAGTAAATTTCAGACATTTCTGCAATTAACCACTATTTGCATGTAAGCTCACTTGTTAAAGTGATTTGCTTCAGATTCTAGACCAAGCATACTTTTCACAATGTATTCAACTGTGCAAGTGCTAATAACTCTGTCTCTTTACCAGTAAAAGTACAATCATGTAAACAGGGCTGAAGAATGACCTCCTTATTTACAAGCAAATTACCTGCCCAGCTCCATTCCCTTGTCCAAAAGACAGCAGAAATTCTGTGCTGCCAGTTGCTTTCTGAGAACTTCCCATGTGACCCTCAAAGTAAGCATAAAGCTAGATTGTCATCACAACAATTCACTTCTCCTCTGCAGCAAAGAAAAGAGCTCAAATGCAGTATGTTCTGCTTCTCCTTGGATGGAAGGCAATACCTATAGGCCTTTCATCTGCTAGAACACACATACCATCTCCAATGATGGGCAAAAAGTAGGGAGGATGTCAGAAGGAGCTGTATCTTCTCTTCATCAAGTTGGAGCTCATATGCATGGAATATAACCAAGTATTTTATATTTTCTAAAATAAAAACTGGTTCCTACTCTCTCTTGTACTTATTTTATTCCTGACAAAAGATATTATTCAAAACCTAACTACTTATTTATCCACAGAGTTGTTGACAATAACATGCTGACTACTATCTCCCAAACAACTCAGTTGTGAATCCTTTCAGGTACCTCTTTCTGCTACTTCCTGCATCATCTTCTTCAGGACTCCAAACTATCTGGTAACATTTGATAGCAAGCATTTTAGCAAGAGCTCCACAAAAATTAATTGCAAATTAAAGTACAGTCATAGAGTGGTTTTGGCTGGATGGGACCTTAAAGGTCATTTAGTTCCAGCACCCCTGACATGAGCAGGGACACCTTCCACTAGAACAGTTTGCTCAAAGCCCTGTCCAACATGGCTTTGAACACCACCAAGGATGTGGTAGCCACAGCACCTCTGGGCAACCTGAGCCAGCATCTCACCACTCTTAAAGTGAAGAAAATTGGCACGTGATTTCTAAATAAAATTGTAAATAATAACAGCTTGACTGCATTTAGTAAGGGGATTGAGCATGTGAAAGTCTTTAAGTGAAAGGGTAAAATGATGCAGTACTAGTGTCTCCAACATATGAAGGACATGGAGCTGTTGAAGCAAGTCCAGAGGAGGGCCATGAGGATGATCGGAGGCTCAAGCAGCTTTCATACAAAGAGCAGCTGAAAAAGTCTGGGGCTATTCAACTTGGAGAAGAGAAGGCTGCATGGAGACCTCATAGCAGCCTTCCAGTATCTGACAGGGGCCTACAGGGATGCTTCAGAGGACCTCTTCATTAGGGACTGTAGTGATAGGACAAGGGGTAATGGGTTCAAACTTAAACAGGGGAAGTTTAGACTAGATGTAAGGAAGTAGTTCTTTACGGTGAAGGTGGTGAGACTGGAACAGGTTGCCCAAAAAAGTGGTAAATGCTCCATGCCTGGCAGTGTTCAAGGCCAGGCTGGACAGAGCCTGGGTGATAGGTCTAGTTTGAGGCGTCCCTGCCCATGGCAAGGGGAGTTGGAACTAAATAATCTTAAGGTCTTTTCCAACCTAAACCATTCTATGATTCTATGATTCTAAGAAGTCATATTATTTGCTGTTGCTTGAATCATTTAAGACTGTCCTTTCTCACTGGGGTTTGTTGGAAAGCTAATGAAAATATTTTCTTTTACAACGTAATTTTTGTTTCCTTATTTTCACTGTATTAAGTATCTTTTTTTTTTTCCACATACCAGCAACTGCCTGTACCTTCCCTCTTCCAAAGATGCCACCTGCTGAGAACTTTATTCAAATCAGCTTGTTTCTAATTTTGTGGTACAGTTGGATTCTGCTAGGTAGAATGTGAAACAAAAATTGAAAATTCATAACACAAAAATATTTAAAATTGAAAAGATTTTCAACAGCATATGAAATCACAAGAATGGACAATAATTAGCAATGACACATAGAAAAATGAACAAGTTTTTGTTCATTATAAGGGATAGAAAAGACTGAAAATAGGCTTATATCTCTATTCTTGAGAAATCAGCTGCTCTTCAGGACATAAAAATCAAACAACATGAAATTACACAGGCCCATTACCCATGTGAATTTTGGCTCCTCAATTCCAAATAAGCAGGTTTCTACAGCTAATGCTGGAATTCATGGTCAATTACCTTGCTTCTTTAAAAAATCAAACCAATATGGTATTCTTTTCTAGGATATATCAAGATAATATAAGCTAAGTACTACTTCATTTAGGTCCCATAAAAATAAATGGAAGACAAACCTTCCCCTGATGAAGCTCAGCATAGACCAAGACTATAATTCTCATTTGAAATCTTTATGACTAGAACTAGAAAACCTATAAATAACTATTGAACTATAACCTATAACCTTACCTTCAAATGCAACTTGGGCTTTAAATTTAACCAATCAACTCACTAGTTTGAAGAGTGTGATCTAGCTTTGGTTTTGGGGATTGTTGGTTTTTGGTAGAGTTTTTTTCCTAGGGTGTTTACCCTTGCACTCACAAACTGCAAGGTGATTTTCAAGAAAATTTTGATAGAAATCATGAATCATGAAGCAGACTTGTTCAAAGGGAAATAAAGATTCTAATTACTGCCTTTTCCAAAGAAGAGAGTTTAAGATGTCCTGGGGATCTATCTACCTGAATAATCCACAGGCAAGCAAATACTACTTTTTTAAGTTTGGCAACAGAATGGGAATACAACGATATGTTACAGCATTTGAAGCCACAGACTTGCTAGTTAGTAATAAGCAGGGGAATTATTCCTTCACTATTATTTTAGGTACGATGCATATTTTATTGTAATTCAACAACATATCACTGAAAAGCATCTTTAAGGCAACCAATCACCACCAAAGCCTTTAAAAATGAAATTTGAATAAAACAAATACATAATTTTTCCGCAAAAATAACTTTTGACTTAGACCTTTCTTTTAGTTAATTGCATTTCTAAATGTCTTGGCAAGAATTTCATAGTATACAGCAGACTTATTAGGCAAGTTTAATAAGATCATTCAAGCATTTGTTCACACGAAAAGTTCACCTAAAAGCATCAAAATTCTAAACTAATATCAAGAGACTTATGATAAAAGCATACATTCAGGCATACTGCTATATTTTTATATTTATTCAGATTGACAGCTTCACAGCAAATTTATTAGTGTTGTCCTTTTATGTCACTTGCATTCAATCCCTGGAGTTAAACTAATTTGGCTAGCATCCAGATACAAATCACTTAGTTAAAATTATCATTCCCTTGGTGAATATTCATTGGATCAGAAAGGAAATATAAAATGAAAGATGATTACATGCAACTTGTTGCTACTTAAGCTTCAACCTAACCTTGTTGTTATCCCCAAATGACTGGTTATTTTCTATTCATGGGCAATAATCTCAGCATTATTAGTAATTAATACATAAATATTCTACATAAACCAAATTACTACTGAATGATAGTTTGCATGCCACACCCACTAGTAGCTGTAAGTAAATTTTCAAAATTCATTCAGAAAAAATTCATTGACTTAATTTTAAAATAAAAAAAAAAAAGCTGAAAACACTGACTAGCAAGAAGAAAGTGAGGAGGAAGTAAAAGTCTCTCATAAAACTCTCAAAGCAAACAAAAAAGTTTGTTGCAAACACTTTGACAGTCAAATGCGCAATCTATGTGATAGCAATCGAAGAAAACAACAGTAAACTCTGTTAGCCTACTCTGCCCTTAATACAAATTGCAGAAGTGTCTTCATGTCTGAACTTATTAAACATACCTTCTATTTTGCTCAAAAAGGACAAATATTAGTGACATTCAGGCAGGAGAATACAAGAAATTTAGCTTCATATTTGTCCTTTGGATGCCCCTGAGTACATTGCAGAGGCAATGTGCCAGAATTCTGAATACAAGAATGTAGATATTCTGTCTATTTCAGAAAAATTGCATGGATGAGTGGGATGGGATGCCACCACCACTACTGGTAGGATATTTGATTCTTGCAGCTTATTAATGCGAGGTTTCTTCAGATCCAGACCTAAAATTATCTCACTGGCTCAAAATAAAGACACTGTTTACTGCATTTCAAGTGTTTTCACGTGGCAGTGAAAGAGGCTGACATAATTAAAATCAATTAAAGCAAAGCTCTGAACTTACACATTTTTCATACCTTACATTATTATGTTGAAACATGTATGAAAATGTGATCAAATACCACTGCTTTCTGGAAACTTCAAAATGTATACAAGTTTATTGGTAAACAACATAAAATACAACCATGCAGCAACAGCACTCATGATGCTCCTTTTCTGAGGCTCACTTTGCTCTCACTCTCTCCTTTAAGCTCTCTTTTCTTCCCAGTCACTCCATTTCTCCCTAAAATACCTTTATGTTTGCAGCTTCCACCACTTTTTCTAATCCTCTTCATCCTCACCCATTCTTTTAATCTTTTTTCCAGCTAGATCTCTTATTCTCCTTCACACTCCACTAATATCTCCTCCAAACATGCTTTTCTGGTCCAAATATTTTCACAATACCATAAGTCTACTCTTGATAATACCTCTGCTGTGGCTGTGCCAGCTGACAGCTATCCAAAGCCTCTATATATCTCACTCTCCAAATTCCTGCTTATTCCAGAGATCTGGACCTTTCAGTGCAGTACAACCTCTTTACTTGCCTTACCTTATAAAGGCCTCCCTCCTGAAACAGACTGTGAGGAAGATCTGTTGAGCTTCTCCTCCTCCAAATCAGTTCTTGTCTCCACTATCTCTTCAGGAACTGCGCAGCAAACAGTGTCTTCCCTTGATTAAGACTCTATCTCTGCCATGTACTTACATTCAGCTGCTCGTTATCAAGCTCCCTTTTGGTTTACTTCCCGGTTTTGGCTGGAATAGAGTTAATTTTCTTCCTATTAAATAGAACTTTCATCCCCAAATAGAAAAAAGTTGTGATTTCTCTCTTAAAAAAATCTTCTCCTTTTAACAGATTTTTTTTTTCCCCTCTTTTTATTTCTGTTATCTCTGGAAATTCATACATTTAAAAGTCCCGATTGCACACTCAGCATTGTATGTCTCATTTGCTGCAACATCAGTTTCTCTGTCCTTAGCAAATGCAATCTTCTTCACCTCATACCCACCCAGAATGCTGCTACAAAAATGGTTCTCCTAATTTTTTGCTTAGATCACGTCAATACTGCCCCTTCTGAATTGTATTAAGTATGCTATTGCTCTAGATTTTATAGGTCTACAAAATAGATACAAGAAGGATATGTTTTCAGTTTAGCATATGTACTGTTTAAAGGAGTATAGCTAGACAGCATGGGGGAAAACTGCTGGGTTTTGTGGTCCTGGTTGCTGCACACTGACTCAGTTAGAATTCCGTGAAAGGGGAAGGTTTTCCTTTCCTAAAAACAACTGGGTTGGACAGAAGAAAGAAACTCCTATGGCACTGGGTGGGTTCCTTCCTGCAGCAGGAAGGAACTTCTTACGCACAGACCTCAAATATGAAAAATAGCAGATGAAACCTTTTAAAGATACAGACAGTACATGTGAGTTATTTTTGAAACCTTGGGGGTTAAGTGGGGCATTGATAGAGGTGGAGGAGCAGATGGAGAGAGGGAGAAGAGTGTGTACTGCAGACTATGTTACGGAGCCTCTGCAAGATGATGGTGAAATGCAGGCCTATTTTCGACAGACCAGAAGCACTATTCCAGGGTCTATTCTTCAGAAAATTGCAAAAGGGTTTTCATTTTTAATATTTTTATTATTATTATTTTATTTTTAATTTTAAAGACATTTATTTATTTATTAAAAACTCAGGAAATCACTGAGCTAACCAATTGCAAGACAAAAGTTACAGGTTCCAGGGCACATGCGATCAGGACACATCTCAGTGTCTTGGCTGCAATTGCTTAAGAGTCTAACAGGGTCCAAACGAATGGTAAAAGGTAAATAGCATTGTTTGGTGAAAGTCAGGAAAACAGCAAAAATAACTTCAGAAAAATCTATTTGATATACATAGAGGACCCTCAGTGCAAATTGAAAATTGTGTGGTTTGTGAGCAATGCAACAGACACTGTAATTAAAAACAAGTCCTGAACTTCATTTATTGCACTGCGTCACTGCTTTAAGGCAACACTTACTTCTGAAAAATATTCCTTCACTTGCATAGGAAATGAAGAAGTAAAATCTCTATATTATCACGCCCTTTATTAAACCAACCTAGCCATAAGCTGACTGGCAATTTGCCTCTAACTGGACAGTTACAGATTTAATCATATCATCATGTCTCTAACTTCTGTAGATGAGTATTCAAGACAGATGTCAATGGCAAAAAGAGAGCAGAACTATATGTATTTTTTGTGAAAGCTAGATTCAGCACTGTATCAAATATCCCAATTCATGTAAAAACAAAAGCCTACCACAAAATCACTCTTCCTTAGTTTATTAACAGTCTCAACTTAACAAAAATCTTACAGGTATGCTCTTAAGGATTTTCAATATAAAAATTACTACTGTTAAAAGTCCATGCTGTAAAAAAAAAAAGATATCATTAATAATATACAAGATATAAAAAGTGTTGGTTTTAAAAACTCATCAGTAAGCACCAGTTTGCACTTAATGATGCACAGGGTTTTTTATTACAGTTTATAAATTACACAAGTTTAGAGTCTTACCCTACAAAACTCAGCAAAGAAATGGAATTTTTACTTTCACACCTATGTAGGATGAACATACCTCCCAAAACTCCAAACCAGCAGAAGAATAAAAAGTGACATAATTGTCTGTCAAGGTAAGTACAAAGCAACACCATAATGCAGCTGTGAAAAAGACTCATGTAACCTATTCTCAGTAAAGTATCACTTAGATAATACACAGAGATCCAGCCATCCATTCTGAGGCAATTCAGTACACGCAACATGCAGAGGTAATAGTGACACCAAAAGTCATACTCTGGTTCACAAAAATGACTAACAGAATTTAATTTCTCTGACAAAGCAAATACTGAATGCTATTTCTGTATATATACTGGGGGGCAGAAACTGGAGAAATAAGTGGAAATAAAGGCTTATTGCTCTTTTTAGATATTCTTAGAATAGGAGAAATGTTGAAACAGGACTGATGACCATAAAGCTATTATGAATAAACTTAGCCTGGGATTAAACAAATGTTATAATCGGTCCCAAAGACTCTCCAAATATGAAAAGACAAAACAAGACTAACTATTTACAGGATAAAACTCAAGACTTTTTTTTAAGTATATGATGTTGATGCAGGAGATGATAGCTGGAGACAGATTTACATGAAGCAAACAGTCTATTTTAGACCTCTTTTCACAAATGTGTAGTAAGGAGAGAACTTCATACTATTGCCCTAGAAATGCCAGTACATTACTGATCAACACTTTGTGGTAGTACAAAACTGCATTCATTCTCTTCATTTCCTTGGAAATGCAGATACTATGTTATTTGATGAGCACAATTTCAGCTTGCCTAAATGCTCTATTCAGACAGGAACTTAAGGAAGAATATCCAGTTATTTCATCAAATAGTAGTTTATCTGCTGGATTCTCAGATAAGTGAAAATCAGCTGAAATATTCTCCATTTTAAGAAGTGGCAGCAAGTTCTATACAGCTGGCGTCTCACGTAGCAAACACACAAATAATGAACTAGCTACAACTGTCACTCCTGAGTCACTATTGTACACTTCCCACATATTTTTATACACTGCTGATTTACAATACAGAATATTAACATACTGCAAGTCACGGAGATAGCTCTAGTATCTTCCTGTAATCTAATCACACTGGCAAAATGCAAAACCTTTATAAATGTTGATGAGCAATTATACTTGTCTGCCCAGTGAAATCAATCTCCCCTGAGAATGAACACTCATCAGTAACAGAAGCACTATACAGCTGAATGTAGTCCTGTAACTGCAGTACTAATCTGTCGTCTGCTTTTGAGCAAACAGCAGTATAAGTATGCAATCATTTTTAATCAAACTTCCCATGGGTTTTTTCCTCCTTTTCTTTTCTTTTTCTTTCTTTCTTTTTTTTTTTTTTTAAATTAACATCAACTAAAGAAAAAACTAAAAACACATGGTGCGTGACAACAGTGGTGCATTTCTGGCCCTGACTTTGAACTTTGACTTTGGGGTAAAAAATAGTATATGGTAATATATATTATGAAAATAGATTGAAATAGAAAAATAGAAAATATCGAAATAGATATTGATCAATAGAAATTGATTGAAATAGAAAAATTGAAAACAGAAAATATTATGAAAAAAGATTGCTAACTCACAACTTTCATTACTGAACATTTTGTCTCCCCAGCAGCCATTTTTAAATATGCAAGAGCATCCCTGGGAGATTACCAAGAGAAGTCATGATTCATACTTGCTTCTTGACAAGTAAGCTTTTATGATTAATATGGTATTACTAAAGGAAACCAATAACATTGTTTAAAATAATGCTAGGAGCCAAACAGAGGTAATTTTTACACAAAAATGATCTTGATGTTAGCAATTTGTTTTTACTAATACTATCTTCAATGTGATTTGTCTTGATATTGAAGTTGTTACTTTTCCATATTTATGCTGAAATGTCCATATTTCATCACCTGCCATTTCAGTTTTCAGTCTGAAGGAAATTGACATGAATTATACAAACGCAATATATGCAGACATCAATCTTGCAACACTGATTGTTTATTTTAATCAATGTCACCTAGTGATATGCCCACACTTGTCAACATGACTCTTTTTTACCAGCTTCAACCTTACTTCAGCCACCTCTCTTCCTACAGTAAATACCCTCATTAACACCTTTTCATTGGTGTTATTTCCAGAATTAGGAACATGTAGCATATATTGTATGGGGTTACATATAAAAAATAACTGGTGCTACAATGGGTCAGCTATTTTAATTCAGGCTATCACAAATGAATTTGACTGACAGCAATTTTATTCCCCAGCCACAGTCACACAAGGGTTACAAAAGCTTAAATCCCACAACAACAGTGGGATGACACACAAACACAACGACTGCTATTAGGGTCACTTTGGCAAGTTATTACTAACTCAAAGATTTCTACTGATAGTATAAGGGAGTAAAGCTGGTATTTATGCATATGGTTTCTCTACAAGTTATAACAAAGCAGCATTTGGTGCTCTTTGCTCTATCAGAAAGGCCACCAATAAAGTAGTTGCAAAAAACTAAACCACTCTCAACGATGAACCAAACTTAATCAAGGCCAACATACACACAATCCAGCATCAGCAATGCTGTGAATAGAGAAATATAGCCTCCAGTGACATTAATATACTTCTACAAATATTATACTTACTTAAATACAGAAATTAGGAAAAAATGCATGCATAAAGTGCACAGTCTGTGTTGCTCCTTTTAACTAGACTGATACAACAAATTGAAAGGATAGCCAACCCCGACATGTAAAAGTAACTACAATTACTACAAGACTACTTTGCATCAGAATATAGAAATAAGACAACCTTTCACACCTATAGATTTAATTTACTTTTACGCTTGTCAGATTCAAGTTTGATCAAAATTGCTGTAAACAAAAGACTTGTAAATCCATGGTCCAGTGGACAGTTATTGAAATGTCAATTTACTTCACTTGCTTAGTTCTATTAATTATATTTACAATACTAATGAGGAATACTAAGCTCTTTTCTTGGGATAACTCTTTATGTATTTATAAGTCAATGCCTATGTAAGCTAAAAATAAAATCACCTCAATTTAAACTTATTTAAATTTCTCTAGATTTTAAAGAAAGAGAAAGAGAAAGAGAAAGAGAGAAAGAGAAAGAAAAAGAAAAAAGAAAAAATAATAAAGGAAAGAAAATTAGGAATTTGCCACAGACATGTAAGCGGACTACCAGCTGAAAAGGTGATGATTCATGAAGGCCAGCTCATTCAAGCATTGAGTCAAACAAGAAATGACAACTAACTTCAAATCTCACAATGCCAAAATTGGTGATCTTTTTTCCTCTCACCTTAGTTATGAATAAGAGCTAAGTTTTAAAATCCTAATGATAATTTATAATAAGAGCATCATAGTTATTGACTGAATATTTTGCTTGACTTGAACTGCAGTGCTCCCAAGGAATATCAAAGACTTCATAGGACTAAAGTGATGTGGTTTCTATCACTTCTGTGGTTTATAATTTTTTTTATCTTAACAAGACCCATACATTTTTTTCTGCTTTAGTATTATTCTAAATAGAAAAAAATTTCACTCTTTTTACTCTAACACACCCTTCCTATATGTTTGAATGACATACATCCACAGCCACTCCTGTATAAACCACAACACTATGTAAAATTAAATTTCCTCCACAATCCATGTGTTTTGCATAATGTATATTTATTCCTTATTTGTAAATTTTACTAATACTCTATAAAACATTCAACACACAAACCAAAGGGGTTTACTTATTTGACAGGCTTGTAGTCTCAGAAGAAACCAGAAGAATTTAACTACGAAGGCCATGAAAGGAAAAATGAACAATGATTAATACCACTACCCCCCCAACACACACACATTTCTTATGGACATTGCAAAACCAGCTTTTTTAGTACCACCAAAAAAGAAAAAGGAAAAACTGGCTTTTATTTAAACATGTCACTGGAAAAATGCTTTCTGCCTTATGCGGAGTAGATATACCCATTCTGATACAGGATTCCAGACAATGCTGGAAGACAGAATCAAGGGCATCTTTGAGCATATGTATCTGATTTCTTTTTTCCTAAAATTAGGCAGGGAAACAATCTTCTCAACCTACACTGCAGATGTAGATCCATATGTATCTTTCTTATCATCAGTATTTGGAGAGTTTATTATTATCTTGTTTATTACCAGACACAGAGACAGGCTGATTTGGCTCATTACATCTTCAGGTATTCTGATCAAGACTGATGGTCCGGACCACCAGGTCTAGATCTGGAGACATGCCCTGTGCAATGGTCCTGAAGTTCTGGTCCCCTGTCTACAGCTGGTGACATACAGATGTCCTCTCTGGCACAAGCACCCAGGTTTCCTTTCCAGGGAAATTATAACATGTCTAAAATAGAATGGGAATGTGGCTGGGGTGTGCGCCTGTGTTCCACAATTGGAGATAGTCCCCATGACTCTAGTTTATGAACAAGATTGGACTAGCAGCACAGCACGTTGAAAGTAGAACAGATTGTGACTATGCAAATAGTAAGCTGTTGAGTCTTCAGCAAGAAATCAATGTTGAAGGATGATTTTGGCCCTGAGAAAAAATATGTTTATTGGCATTAAGAATGGCATAGGACAGAAACTGTGCAAATGAAAGAGTAAAAATATTTTACTAGGGAGAAGAAGAAAACATTTCCATGCAGTGAAGGCTTCTAAATATAGTTTTATGGGTTTGCTTGCATTGTAACCTTCAAGGCAGGAAATGCATTTATTTTAAGGTAGTAATGAAAACATTTATTTCAGCGCACTGAAAGAGCAATCTCATACTATCACTATACTGTAGTAAACTTTAATCCATACCATCCTCAACTGTAGTAGTTCTGATAATACATAAAAGTAGTGTGTTATCAATGCCTGGAAGACAGCAGGGAAGCAGCTAGTCAAAGCATATCAGCTCTGCGGTTTACATACAAATATGATTGAATTTCTTTTTCTATGTTATTATAACTGCTCTGCTACAGCAATTGCTTGGGTCTCAAAGTGACAACATAAGCAAGAAAAATTCAAAGAAAATCAAATAAAAGCAGGATGACCTGGTAAAAAGGAACATAAACCTCCTTCTCCCTGTGACTAAGACATGATATTTAATCAACAACTGTGTGCTTTCAGTTTGAGTCAAAATATCTCAAAAAGCCCTTGACCAAAGACAATTACAGTCAGTAAATGGCAGTTATATTATGCAGTTTAGTACTTTTAAATTTGAATCATTTTTTCTCCTATTATACTAGTATACTGGCTTAAGCCCAGAGAAGTTCAAGACTAAGAAATGTTCCTTCTTCCTATTTACCTGGCACTCAAGTTTAAAGCTCTGCAGTGTGCATGCTATTCAGCTCAGATAACATATTACAATTGCACACTAGACTAACAGTTCTGTTCTGAGTTTCCATAAAAATTCTCCCCTACAAAAAAAGTTCAAAACTCATCCATGGAAATATATTTCTGGGAGGCATTATGTCTCATCTCAAGAATGGATAGTTTGGAAGGCTTGCAGAACCTTCACTCATTCCAAGCACTCCCTGGGAGGTAGCTGGAGTCCCTGACAGCAGCAGTAGGCTTGGCTCCTTCCCAGTGCAGTCACAGAGCCCTGATAATGTCTGCACAGTGGTACAGATGGATCCCCTTCAAACATATGTTCTTAATGTGAAAGGCTGCAGTCCTATTATACCCTAACATAAACTTTCCACATCCTGTTCCGTTCTACAAAAAGGAACCAGATTTATTTTGTTTCCTTCTGCCATATGTGCTTCTATAGAGAAAAGAGGAGCTGTCCTAGTAAATGAGCATACCATACAAAAGGAAAAATATTAGTCTCATTCCTCTCTCTCTCTCATACACAGACTTGACAGAGAAAAAAATCATTAAATATCAAGTGTTCAGTGTGGAATTCTACTTCTGATATTTTTAAAAAATACATATTCATGCTTAAACTTTCAAAAGATTTATTAAAATCAGGAGAATTTAGTAATGTTTTTGTCCATTTTCTAGAAATCTTAGTCAACATAGTGAAAGAAAAGCAAAATATTTCTGATCCATGTTCCAAAGCCATGTTCTTGCAGCATTTTCTCCAAGGTAACATTTGAAGCCACATTGCAATTTCTCTTTAAGATTTATCAAACTCCACAATTCTCCCAGTGGAAACTAAACATTGTTGGAGGATAAGTAATTACAGAAAATGGCTCCAACTGCAGTTACGATGAACAAAATTTTCCCAGTCAAAATAATGTGTTCAAGCTTTTTCTGGTAAATAGGTAAATAGTTGCATGTTGACTGCTGCTGTAGCAAAGCATGTTTGAGACAAGTGGTTTTGATAGAATCCCACTGCAATAATCTCTACGTAAACTCAACTATTTCCTTATTTTCTCATGGAAAGGGTAGGCTACAATGTGAGGAAACTGAAGTGCACAAAATTATCTTTGCATTCTCTTCATCTGCTCATGCTTGAAGGCAGCATTACTTTATTTTATATTACAAGAGCACACAAAGTCAAAATTCGTGTCAAAGAGAACTTTCTAGTCTTCTTCATGGGAGTGCCTTCTCATTGTATCAAAAATAGTGACAATGTCAGGGCAACAGGTTCGTTTTATACTATGAGGAAATCACTTCTTGTCCTTAAAGAAGTCTTCTTGGTCTGATTAAAGTATCTTTAAGGCCAGATTGTACAGGTGTTTGGCACAAAATAGCTACTCCACAGGCTCTAGCTAAGAAGGCTTCTGTAGGAGAAAGAACAGAAGGTAGTTACCAGATTGACGAAAAAACAGAAAAAAAAAAAAAAGTCTCCTATGGATAAAGTCTAATGGGAGCATTCATGTTTGTGCATTTGAAATGCCAAGCATCTATCCAGCCTCCAGAACCACCTTTTGTGCAGTCTCTCTGACTGCCAAATCTGACACAATTTGTTTCACAAGTACAGGAGCAGGAATGTGTGAAACACCAATTACCAGGACAGGAAGATACCCTTGGAGCAGTTATTAAATATGCATTTATATTCATGAATACTTCACACTTCTGCACTGACCACACTACATGAACATTACCTAAAATATGTAAGAGTTCATGAAAACTGCATGAATGACAATGAACATCAAATGAGACATTTTGTATCACTTCTTGGTATGTGACATCTGAACCTTCAGGGATACTATCTCACTGTCAGACTCTTTAATATCCGGCTTAGAAGCTCTGAATTACCATCTGCAGGAATCTGCACTGTGCCTTAACAGGCTGTATAGACAACATGCAACACCTATATTATAAGCCTGTAATAGTTTAACATAGACACACATTAATCTACACACACAAGCACAAGGTATCATATTTACAACCGTGCATTTACCCCAAAATTTCCCATTCTTTCCAGAATACTCTGTACGTATTCCGGGCACAACTCAAACTCTTCCACTTTTCAAAATGTAAGGCAGGCCGTTATTAGCAATAACACAGCATTTTCACCTTGTTATAGCATATACACGAAGTATTTATGAACAATTCAACCACTTCCTTGCTGCTGACTTTGCAGTCTGCTCTTGGAATTTATCTCTCAACCCAGTGCTCCCTCCTCTTAGGACACAGAAAGGCACCAAATCCAGTAACAGTTCTAAAAGAGAGTTCTTATACATGACAAATAAAAAAACTTAAAGTTTTTTTATTTTTGTCTCTGGCTTCACAAAGGGGAAATCCTGCCTGGCCAATTTGGTGGCCTTATATGATGGGGCTATGGAACTGGTGGACAGAGGTAGAGCAGTTGAAGTCATCAACCAGGACTTGTGCAAAGCGTTCAACACTGTCCCACATGACATCCTTGTCTCTAAATTGGAGAGACATGAATTTGATAGGTGGACCAC
>WYDI02025543.1:0-33673 GCA_009867235.2 Psittacus erithacus | reverse complement strand
CCTTGTTATTTCCCTTATCATTATTATTATTGATGGTAGCAGCAGTGGTTTGTGTTATACCTTAGTTACTGGACTGTGCTTATCTTAACCCATGGGAGTTACATTCTTTGGGTTCTCCTCCCCATCCCTCCTGGAGCGGAGAGGAGAAAGAGGGGCGGGGGGGAGTGAGCGAGTGGCTGCATGGCTGACTGAGCTTAAACCACAACACCATAGCATGAATGAGGTGGTGCAGCCATATAAAGGACACAGCAGAGGGGGTTCAGATTCTGTGCTCAGCTACAGTTTTGCTTTTTCAGGGTTCTATATGAGGCAGCTGCTTCCTGACACGGGCCCCTCTTTGAAAGGCTTTAGCTTCAGAGAAGCAGTGACCAGGAATGAAAGAGCCAAGAGCTGGGTCTCATGGGCTGGTCCAGATGCCTTTGTTCCTGCCCCCACAGCAAAGTTCCTGTGAACTGGGGTCTCCCACATTTCCCACAAAATCTGCTAACTTCACTCATAATGATAATAATAACGCAGACTGTGAAGGCTGTTTAATTAATGAGCTTCAAATTCTTGGGGGAAAACAAAGGTTCAGCGACTTGGCTGGCAAAGTGAGTGATGGAGCCAGGACCTAAGACCTCGTGGTCCCACACTCGCTCTGAAGGAGAAGGTTGTTACTCTTGGCACCAGAGCCCAGTGAAAAGCAGCTGCTCTGTATTCTCTGCACTGCTTTACCTGCTTCAATAAACCATCTACATCCACCCTGGGGGCTGGGAAACACAACTGCTAAAGTCAAGTCGATAGCAGGTGAAAGATAGGGGTGCCGTGTATTTCATTTTTGCTTATTTAAAGCCTTATGATTACTTTTCACATGGCTTTATTGGCTATTATTTATTTTGGACTTCAAGCAGGATTTTCCCTTTTAAAATTGCGCCCACTCAGACTCAGCAGCTGCCTTAACTCATGCAATGGGAATGAACTGAGATTTACAGGGAGAGGGAATACATACCTTCCTAGAAAATGTTTGTCTTATCAGGGTCTATCAACCACAGTCACACTACAACTCTAAGTCTGGAAAGGGACAAGGCTTTCTTCCAGATGAAAAGTCTGTGATATGCTGCACAAGGCAACTACAGCTGATGCAGTGGACACCAGGTGTGGAGAACCACCAGGTCTCCTCCACACCTCTGCTTTGCCTGTAAAATCACCAGTGGTCTTTTAACTTTAGGCAGTCTCTTTGGAAGCTATTTAAGTTGTTATGGAAACTGTTTAAAGGAGTGAGCTATTCTCAAAAGGAAGCCTTCACCTCAGACATCTACTACGTTTTTGTGGCAGAAAGCCCCGTGCTGCATTGACAGCTCCTGACCCACCTTAGTCTGCAGCTGAGTGTCAAACCCACTCAGGTGACAGGCAAAAGTTCTTGTTTCTGGACCAACGTACCTCCACCCTGATGCGCACAGCCCTGCGTTGCCAGCTCTGGGATGTGGACGCGGTGGCTGTACCACACTTTAGCCTTGAGAAGCAAAAGCAGCTGCAGTGCTGATAAGAGGAGGGACAGCCACCTTTCTGCGTTCCCTAAGCAAACAAGAACTGCACACTGACCACTGATGAGGAGCTGGGAGGTCCCTGTGGTCCTGCCCTGCCACTCTACTGCCTAATGCTGTGCAGAGCGAGCTACTGGCAGTGGCAGGGATGCACAAAGGTCTCTCCGTGAGTGCTTTACCCACAGTGCATGTGCATACAGCTGTTGATTGTGGTTACATTACACATGAAAGCTGCAATTCCTGTTGAATTCAATAATGACAGGGCTAATGGGGAGAGCGGGGAGTGGTGGTGGCTCACAGAGAGGTTAAAAACTGGAATAAAACCTCCTTGCACTACTGCCGAGAAATACACGGGTTCCTCCTGTGTGAAGGAGGTGGGACAAGGACAACACAGCACATAAGCTCTCTGCTGGGGTTGGTGTACACACACAGACTCTTCTAGCTGCTGGATCCCCAAGACTGATTCATTCTAAGACTGAAGACAAGTCATTTGACTGCATGTGCATTTATATTATGTACAGCACCACGATTTCCATGCATGGTGCTCCTGTTTGGCTGCACAGCAGAGCTGCCAGTCACAAGCATGACCTTTTGGCAAGAGGCTTCAAACCCTGACCCAGAAGGAGCTGGCAGCAGTGGGAAGAGCTCAGCATGGCTTTCAGGGTAATGAGCATCTCGGCAGAGGAGCCAAGTAGGCTGCTAGAAACCCCTTGGATGAAACCATAGAACTTCTGCCCCATGAGAAGGCAATGGCATTTCTGCCTTCACCTCAATCAGGATCCATGTTTACATCTAGCTCTGCATTTTTGAATTGCAGGATCTCTCTCATTGAGCCACCAGGTCCCTGGTTTTCACTTCCACCAGAGGGTTACACAAGTGATTATGAAACCAAATGGCTTTGACCTTTGAAGTGAGAAATCAATGGCTGGGCAGGGCTCAATTCAGTACGAAAATATTTCCAGGCACCTCGGGAACATCGTATTAGTTTCTTTCATTCTGGGCAGATGGCAAGGAGCCAGGCTGTGTTGCACTTGATTCATACATTAAGATCTTCATTATGACTCTTGGTTTACCTGCTCTGGCCTTCTGCTGTGCACAGCACAGCACAGCCCGGCTGCAGTGCATAAGTCAGAGGCATTTTGGGAGCAAAATGTTTCTAGAACTGGAAATGTAAGTGCAGAAAACTCCGCTGGGGCATTTAGTGGCATAGAAGTCCCCACAGACTCAGGTAATAGGAGTGCAGGCACAGAGGTTGGGTTCCTGGAGAGTTTCCTGCGTTGGCTGCCAGAACTGGACCATCGCTGCAGTAGCATCTCCAAGGATGCAATAAAAAAAGTCCTTAAGCATCAGGCACAATGATGCAAAAAGCATCCAAAAAAAGCCGTTGATACTTTCCTGGTGAAGTGAGGGAAAGCGTGCCTGTTCTATGGGAATGGGGAGGAATTTTGGAGGATACAGAGTTCTCAAAATGTTGTGTTTGTGACTCCATTGAAGAGGTGCCTCTCCTCCTCTCTTGAGCAGGAGAGAAAGCCCAGGCTGGAAGGTTCTTCACCTATTTAGCTAGTTGGACCTGCAACCATATTTTATCCCAAGTGCTCTGCCGTGAGCTGGCGGAAGGGGTGAATTAGAGTTTGCCAGGGCTAATTTTAGTCAGAGACAGCCTTACACCATTTCCCCCAGGGCTAGCTACATTAACGAAAAAATGAAATCAACCACAGATTAAAATCACCCAATTACCATACTATAGCAAATAAAAACACTAGCCAGAGATGTAATCTCATGTGCTATTAAAATGCATAGCACACAAAACACCATTTCCAGATACCATCTCCTAGATGAATGAAACACACAATAGCCCATCTAAAAGCGATTACTTACATTGTTTGAGGAGTTACACAAGGTATTTGTTCTGACATTCCAGAGTGGGCTTGGGTGGGCAAAGAGCCTGGACAGTCAGGAGACACGGTGCCTTTCACTTCATGCGCTGCTCTGAATTTAGCCCGAGTTCATTAATAAGCAGAGAAAGGGAGGACTGGCTGATGTGTTGCAGGTGGGATACGAGCTGGAATTGGGCTGTAAACATCTCCCAGGGCTAGGGAACAAGTTAAACAGGGTTCACATCAGATGTCATGTCCAGGTTGAGAGGGGGTGAGTGATGTGTGAGCTATGGGCACTGAATTCTAACTCTTATATACATCACCTCGACATTTTAGTGTTTGCACCTTTCTTGCTACCAGACATGGTTCCCAATTAGGCAGGTTTGTTGGTGGTAACCAGCAAAATAAGTATCTTTGCAAGTTCTGGAGATGTTTGTGCTCAGAACTCTCAGTGTGATGAAAGCAAGATCTCCATGACAGTTCCCACTGCAAATGTCCAATCTGTGTGTAACCAGGAAGACTGGTAGCAGCAGTCATACTGAAGCATTGCAAAGAAATAAGACAAGCCTGGCTTATGCTAAGCCATTTCTGCATTGTGATTTCCTTTCCTTAGCAAGGTATTTAGGGAAAGGATGGGACCATATATGTTGTAACGCCAGAATAAAACAACCTTTTTAACATTATCTTGTGCAATCTGCTCCAGAAGACCTGGCAGACATTAGTGAATGTCTTCTTCAGATGCCCGGAGGAATAAGGATCAATTAATTCAGCCTCACTGAAGGAAAACAGAAAATTCAGGGCACTATGACTGGAAAGGGATGGGTGATCTAGGAACCAAATGCCAAAGACTATAGTCTTTTCTGTGTGTGTATTGACACTCCAGGTCCGGAGCTTCCTCTACAAATGCTAAGCACTTGCCCAAGGGCTCAGAAGACATTGTGGCTCTGCAAGGCTTGCATAGCTTTTGAATGATACCCACAGAATGGCCAGGCAGCTTCAGGGCAACGAGGCACCAGCCATTGGCTTGGCCCAGCACATGTTGGTGTACCCACTTTCAGACCATGCCAAGAGCCTTGCCCACAGTGGGAAAGTCAATTAAACTAAATTAATGTCCCCTGGATTTGCACCACATGAAGATGATGAACACAGCACCCGCCATGGCCATGCCACCCAGCAGCAGTGCACTTGCAAATCCCCTTCTAGCTCCTGAAGCATCCCTTGAAGCTAAGGGAAGACTTGGTCTGACCAGCAGCCACACAAGCTATTTTGGGTTTGATATGCAGCAGATTTGATAAGAAAGCTCTCAGGAAAAAACAAATTTCCTGTTGGACTCAGTAGAACTGGGCACATATTCCGGCACACACAGTTCCCTTTCCTAGAAGCTCATGAAGTAGTCTTCTAAAATTAGGAATGAGAGGTGAAGTTCTGGCCCCACTTCAAGCAGGAACTTCTATCTGCAGGACCAGGATTCACTTTAGGGGTACAGGAGACCCTCACTGATGGTGGAGAAGTGAGGAGGGCAGAGGCTCCTGTGCCTTCTGTGTTGCTTCCCTGATGTGCCTCCTATATACATGCCTATTATTTATGTGAAACAAAGGTTTCCATTGCATCAGTGTAGGTGCCTCCTGCCTAATGATGCTGAGCATTATCTGAGATGCTTAGACTGCTTTGAAAGAGCAAGGGCTAGATGTGAGAAGCAAGGCACCTCAGGACAGCCACAACTCAGTGCATTTGTGCTTGGATCAGGCTTGTTTGCCTCACACTATGTGTGTGCAATTCAGTGTGGCTCCAGCCCAGGCTTCTGTGAAATTATGGCTATGTTTATGTGGCCTCATCTGCTCTGTGGCCCCAGGTGCCCATTGCACCTGAGCAGTGTCTCCTCTGAGCTGCTGGTTGGAGTTAATGGAGCAGAAGCCACCTCTGTGCTGATGATGCCTGGAGGATGGGGTGCATTTTGCACTCAGAAAACCTCCCCTCTGTGGCAAACTCCCGTGCTGCAGCCTTCCACCATGCGGGGAAGCGAGATGCTGAGCAGTGGAAAAGAAAAGACTGCTGGTGGCATGGGTTCAGAGATCATTGCCAGGGGCAAGTCAAGAAAGAGGTGTGGGTTAGCAGCAGGGATCTGCTGTGCTTGTGAAAACAGTGTTCCATTATGGGAAAACCAGTAATGAGAAGGAAAAAAGTCTTGATAACAATCTTTTATCTCTAACTGTTATTCCGATGCTCTCTTCTGTTTCCTCTGCTGCCCTCACGTTGTGTCATTTTGTAACCTGTATTCACCATCAGTACTGATTTACACACGAGCAGTTCAGAATTTGGCCCAGAGACAATGAATCTCTAGTGTTCAGCTGTCCCAGCCAGTGTCATGTTCCATATAAAGCACTTCAGTTTTCACTGGGGTCATTGCTCATATTCAGCAGTTTCCTTTTTCCTTAGTCTAGGTAAAAACAATAAACAGTAACTGTCTCCCTTCAAATGCCAGTGCTCCAGAGATTAATAGCTGTGATCTCCCGTACTCAGCAGATGCCCTGGGAGATGCACAGAGAGGACCAGAGGGTCTTGCCTGCCTTGGTGCAATGATTCCAGTGGTGGAATGATTCTCCCCCTTCAGTTTCCCTTCACACATTCACAGCACCTTTGCAAAGGAGGATGTGGGGACAGGCACTGTTTAGCAGTGGTAGCACATTTGGAAGCATTAGGGGTGCTCTTGTGTCAGATGGGCTCTGTCTCAGGCACTTCACACCATCCTGCAGCCCTCAGGAGTGGAGGAGAGCCCCTCCACAGCCCATATCCCTGCAGAAGACAGGATGGGAATGGTCCTTGGGGGCACTGGGGATGGGGATGGCTGCTCAAGGGTGGAGGAGGCAGTATCTCCATCATCGAAGAGAAGCAGGAGTGCTTCTCTCCCTTCTGCTATTTTCCCTGCTGAAGATGGGGGCCAGAGGCGACCCTGGGCTTCTCCTGCTGCAGGCTTCTGAAGCAAGCAGGTGCCCCAGGGCTCCCACCAAACCTTGCAGGGAGCTTCAAGAGAGAAACAAGCAAACAAAGAAAGAAACTCACATTTTATCACTCAAACATTAATTTCCAATTGCACTGCTGTCCTAAGCAAGCATAAGCGAGAGATTAAGGAGAGAGCCACAAGTCACGGGTGGCTCCCCCTCATGGCTTGTAAAGCAAGAGAGGAAGAGAAACCAAAAGCCAGGAGGCTGCAGCACTGCTGACACTGCTAACCTGCCGAAAGCTCCCTGACCCCTGCAAGCAGCCACGGAAGGATGCTCCCATGCTGTCTGCAGGCTGCAGCTTCCCCGCAGTGACATACCAAATACTGTTATTTATCAGGCCTGTGCAAGAAGGGGATTTTACAAATTCCTCTCCTGCCAAACATTGTGTCAAAGACTGTCACTTCCCAGCCCTTGCCCAGGGCCTGATCTGGCCAGCTGCTTAACATCAGAGTGCTTGTGCTTTCCAGCTTGTGATAAGCATCTGGGCAGGCGGGGTTAAGGCCAGCATCCCTGATAGTCACAGCCCTCGGGAAGGTCTCGCATGCCTGAAAGCCTGGCTGTTTTTTCCAATTATGTCAGTTGGGCTAATAAAAGTGATTACCTCTTGCTACCAACCCTGCCTCTCTCATTGATCCCACAGGCCTTTCTTCAAATGTCACCCAGCAAGGAGGGAGCACACATCCAATTACAAAAAGAGAAAAGATTAGCATGATGACAAAGCAGCAGGGTCAGTGGTGCAGCACGAAACAAATGAGACGTGCTTGGTTTTGACATCCTCCAAGCTCAAGGAACCCAGAAGGAGGCATTTTGGGGTGGGCTGGGGCTCTCCCCAGTGCCTCAGGCAGCGTAAGAATTGCAAGCTTGTCTTCCTAGCCTCTCCTCTGAGGTTTGGTATTGTATTTGTTTAAATAAGAAGTCTTGAACATGCTGGAAAGCCATGAACTACTCAAAATTGACCTGTGGTCACTAGTCCCACTTGGTGTGGATCACCGCTGCTTAGCCAAGGGCAGAAATCAGCTCAAGCCATGGGCCCACCCTGACACACCTCACAGAGGTGAACAAAGATTGCCAACACAAGCAAGAGCAGCAGAATCAAGGAAGAAAAATCAGCCTTTCTCTGCTTCCTTCACCACACCCTGTTAACCAAAGCAGAGGTTCAGGCTTCTTTAGAGAATTTAAAGACAAAAATACTCAGATGTAAGCTGGGCTGGCTGATTTCTGTACCCTGGGCCACAGAGACTTCCAGAGGTGTGAAGAAGGCTCTGGGAAGGGGTGGAGGACTGCTACCAGGGATGTGCAGGATGTAAAGATGCCTTTGATAAAGCACTTGCTATGAAGCAGAGAGCTGGTGTTTCCTACCATGTCCCCAGTCCTGCCTCTCCTCCTTCCAAGACTCAGCGCTTCATGCAGGGACGAACATTTGTATGCCTGTTAGGGTAGGGAACCTAATGCTTTTTGAACTCTTTGATTTGGTGTTGGAGTATTCCCACATGTTCGCCTAACCCTCGGGAATCTTCACAGCAAGTTCACCAGGTTATTACCAGAAACTTACCCTGAACACTTTCTAGAGCCTTTTGATAAGCTCTTACAAAAAAAGGGGGAACAGAGAGCTGAGGACAACATGTAGTGCCCAAATCTTCTGCTTTTCCTGCCCCATGGCTCTTTTGTTCACATCTCTTCATTTTTAAAACCTTTGAAGTGTGCAGAGTGTGGAAACAGCACAGGGAAGCCGCTGGTTAGGGAAGATCCCTGCCTAGACAGAAACCTCGTACCGCTGAACTGCCTTTTGTCTCATTTCCTGATTCCAGCACCTCATCTGCCCCTCTGTTTAAACCACAAAGCTTCCTCCCCATACACTCAGCTCCTCTATAGTCAGGCACAGGCGGGTGCAACACAGACCGGGAGCAGGCTGTGGCATGGGGCTGGTGGGGTGAAGGCTGTGGCTTTGCTGTCTGGGAGAAACAAGGCAGAGTTGTGAACCCCGTGAGGCTCCAGCAGCCGATGTGTTTCAAATGAGAATTAACATTAGCAGCTGCTTAATTGCTAATGAAGGCAGGAGTCCTCCACTGCCTCTGCCATAGGAGGGGCATAGTGCAGCACCCAGCAAGACACTCCTGGTGCAGCCAGAGGTGTGGAGGTAAATCCAGGCAAAAGCAGCTCTTTCTATTCTCCCTTTCTGTGACACAGGGCAATTTTAGAACCACAGCCTTCAGGCTTTACTGTCACCTCCACAAGCCCCTGGGGCCTGCAGGCAGTGTGATAAATCTCTGTGGGAGAGCAGCATCAGACTGGACAGTGTCAGTAGAGAGCAATGGGCAGAACTGAAACTCCAGCAGCAGCGTTATCTCCTGTTAGGCTAAAAGGAAGTTTCCAGGATTCCTTAGGCCTTATTTAGCAAATCTGTTTGCTTTGGAGGGAAATACTTGTGTCTGAAAGTGTCCAAGGCTAGCCACATGCCTGGCTGCAGCATGGGGGACGGTGGTGTGTGGCAGTGGCACAGCCTCCCTGCCTGCCTCCTGGGGCAGTCGAGGATGTCTGTGCCTTTGACCAGCTCTGGATTCTGGGGCTGGACTGCAGCTCCAGAACTTGGATGCATCCCACCACCCTGGATGCCGGTGTGCCAATGGGCTGGACTGGGGGTGAACCACAGCCATAGTGCTGCGCTGGGCTCTCTCAAAGCCAGACACCTGCGTGGCATAGAATTATAGAATGATTTGGCTTGGAAAGAACCAGTTCCAACCCCCTGCCATGAGCAGGGACACCTTCTGCTACAGCAGGTTGCTCCAAGGTCCATCCAGCCTGGAACTGGCCACTGCTAGGGATGGGGCAGCCACAGCTTCTCTGGGTACAGTGTGTCCGTGCCTCAGCACCCTGACAGGGAAGAGCTTCTTCCTAATGTGTCATCCAAATCTACCCAGTTTAAGTTTGAATCCATCACCCCTCGTCCTATCACTGAAGTCCCTAATGAAAAGTTCCTCCCTGGCATCAAAGTGTCCCGGTGAGGACGGGGGCTCTCGGGAAAGGCAGACTCCAACGCCCAGCACCTGCGCCCTGAGGATTTCCTTAGTGCCATGTGCGCTGGAGGCACCGCGGGGCAGAGAGCACACGGGGCTCAGGGGTGGGAGACACGGGGACACCCCGGGACACGCGTGGGGCGGGCGCCCGAGGTGCGGAGGGGTACGGACAGGGGGGTGCGAGGTGCGCGCGGGGCGCGGCGCGGGCCGCCATTGGCTGTGTGGCGGTGATGTCACGGCGGGTGTCGCTATAAGTTCCGCGGCGCCTAACGGGCTGGGGGAGTCGGGCGGGCGCGCTGCCGCCGCGCCGGGACGGGACGCGCCGGGACGGGACGCGCCGGGACGGTGCGGAGCGGAGCGGCCCCAGGCACGCTCGGCGGCAGCACCTCCGTGCCCAGCCCGCCCCGCACCTGCCGTTCCGTATGCGCGGCGCCCAGGGCGGCGCTGCCGCGGAGCAGCTCTAGGCAAAGGCGGGGCCCCGCCGCCTGCCCGAGGGGTTTGCTGCGGGGCCATGGGGCTGGCAGGCACTGAGCTGCCCGACGGCAACGTGAGCGCGAACCAGAGCGCCGCCGACCCCACGCTATCGCGGGACGTGTGGATGGTGGGCATGGGGATCCTCATGTCGGTGATCGTGCTGGCCATCGTCTTCGGGAACGTCCTGGTGATCACCGCCATCGCCCGGTTCCAGCGCTTGCAGACTGTCACCAACTACTTCATCACCTCGCTGGCCTGTGCCGACCTGGTGATGGGGCTGGCCGTGGTGCCCTTCGGCGCCTGCCACATCATCATGGAGATGTGGAAGTTTGGGAACTTCTGGTGTGAGTTCTGGACCTCCTTGGACGTGCTCTGTGTCACAGCCAGCATTGAGACTCTCTGTGTCATTGCCGTGGACCGGTACTTTGCCATCACCTCC
Organism: Psittacus erithacus; assembly: GCA_009867235.2. NCBI lineage: Eukaryota > Metazoa > Chordata > Aves > Psittaciformes > Psittacidae > Psittacus > Psittacus erithacus. The sequence goes on along the minus strand of WYDI02025543.1, from coordinate 23,344 downwards.
CCTTTCAAGTACCAGAGCCTGCTGACCAAGAGCAAAGCGCGTGTGGTCATCCTTGTGGTGTGGGTGGTCTCTGCCCTCACCTCCTTCTTGCCTATCCAGATGCATTGGTACCGGGCAGACCGTGACGAGGCCATCCTGTGCTACGAGAAGGACACGTGTTGTGACTTCTTCACCAACCAAGCCTATGCCATTGCCTCCTCCATCATATCCTTCTACCTGCCGCTCGTGGTCATGGTATTCGTGTATGCCAGAGTCTTCCAGGTGGCCAAGAAGCAGTTGCAGAAGATAGACAGGTGCGAAGGAAGGTTTCACACCCAGAACAAGGAGCAGGAGCAGAAAGGGGGAGCTGGGCACCGCCGTTCCTCTAAGTTCTTCTTGAAGGAGCACAAGGCCCTCAAGACCCTGGGCATCATCATGGGCACCTTCACTCTGTGCTGGCTGCCCTTCTTCATCGTCAACATTGTGCACGTCATCCAGGACGACATCATACCCAAGTACGTGTACATCCTCTTGAACTGGCTGGGCTATGTCAACTCTGCCTTCAACCCTCTGATCTACTGCCGGAGCCCGGACTTCAGGTATGCCTTCCAGGAGCTCCTGTGCCTCCGCAGGTCCGCCCTGAAGATGTATGCCAACGGCTACTCCAACAGCAACGGCAAGAGCGACTACAACGAGGAGGACAACGGCTACCCCTTGACATCGGGTAAAACCTGCGAGCTGCTATGCGAGGAGGGCTCCTTCCCGCACCCCGAGGAGTTTTTGCACTGCAAAGGTACCGTGCGGAGCGGGTGGAGGCGGAGTGGGGGGGGAGTGTGCTGGTATTTGGGGTTGTGCAGAAAGCTCGTCCCCGGAGGAACTTCCTGGAAGTGGCCGGTCTTTAACGTGACCTTACTGTAGGGGCCGGCGGCGGGAGGAGGGCCCGGCTGAGCGCCCCACTCGGTGGCAGCGGAGTCGGGTCCCCGTCCGGAGCCGTCCCGGTTCCGTCCCGGTTCCTTGCTATAACCCAGCCGGTGGCCGTGGAACGCCTCACCAGGCAGAAAGGCAGCCTCGGGCGGTGGTGCCGGTGTTTTCCAGCCCAGGGGACAGCGCGGAGATAGCACTCGGTGACATCCTCCCCGAGAAGGGATGCTAGGAGAGGGGCTAGCGCTGCTCGGTGGGGCTGTGTCGGATCCGCGGCAGTTGCTGTCGGTGGGACAGTTTAAACAACTCCCAGGAACAAGGAATGCTTTCCTTGCCAAGTGCTATAGGACTTTCTGCTAAAATAATAATAATCGAAATAAATGGACTGTTTGCCCAGAATGTGATAGTGTGACTGTGGGACTCAGGAATGTGATGCTGGGAAGGAGGTCGGGTGAAATGCTGCTACAAACCATTCTTTCGTTGAGGCTCCAAGCAAAGCTTTTAAACTGCCCGGTTTGTTTAAGCGCGAGTCTCCAATGACAGCGAGCCCGGGGAGGTGGGAAGGGAGGAGGTGGGACGGGAGGAGGGTTTGTTTTGCGAGGCTGACAGCGCAGCTCCGGCCGCGGGTCGGTGGTCGGTTTGCGGAGAGTTTCCCCTGCGCAGGCTTTGCTGTTTGCTCCCGGGGTGGCGGCGGGCGCCCAGGGCTGTCAGCTGGGAGACACGGGCGGGCAGGTGCCGGACAGCACCGGAGGGTACGGCTATGGCGACGGGGACAGTGACCCTGCACGGCAGTGGCACTGCTGCCGAGGGGTTGTTATCTCGAAGTCCCTGGCTGGAGGGAAGCAGCGATTGGGGCGAGGGGAATGGAGCTTCCCCCTTCCCTGCACCCAGGGCTGGCACGTGAAAGACTGGACCCGAGGGCCAGGAGGGTGTGCAAGTGCTTGTGTTCTCAGAAACAACCGGGAGCTGTGGGGGAAACGGTGTTCAGGGGACATACGGGGCTGTGTTGTCCCGCAGAGGGATGGATGCTCAGGCATCGCTTGTATGAACATCCCCTCCACGTCTCCCCTTCCCCCCGCATTTCCACACACTTGCCCTGCAGGGGGCTTGGTGGGAGGAGTTCTTGCGTTGGTGCTGGGGTCGTGCTGTAGTCGGTATGTGGTGTCTGGGGGTCGCGGGGTCCTCGGGGAGGAGCTGGCTTTGTAAATGAGGCGGGATGAGCCGAGTCCCCAGGGCTGGTACCCGCCGCTGCAGGCGGCAGAGGGGCTTTGGGGGAGCGCTGCAAGGAAGCAGCAGACACCGTCCTGGGGAGATGGTGATGAGAGGGGGGATGGAGAAGGGATTCCGGCTGCCGACGCCTCTTTGCAGTTCCCGCGTGGCCCAGGCCCTCTTGACTGCTCTGAGAAGGACTTGACCCAGGCGATGATGCTGAAAGGGGCCGCCCCAGGGAGGGCTGGAGGGGAACCCCCCCGGAATGACAGTGTATGTGGGGTGTTGCTGCTGTTCTCTGCTGCGGCTGCTGCAAGGTGCAGGGCAGCGACAAACTCCTCGAGCTCTCACACCCCTCATGGTAAAACCGCACCTGGCTTTTGTGGGGCTGCGTTCTGAGAACTGCTTGTGCTCCCTTCCTTCTTTTCCCAAAGAGGTCCCGATCGTGCCTGGAAAGAGTGCTGTGAAGGAGGAACAGCTGTAAGAGCCTTCTCCTCCTCTAGCCTTGTGATGGGTGCTAGCTCAGCTCCGCTTGCCTTTCCAGCTCAGCACTACAGCAGGGAGCGTGCCTGAGAGCCCTTCCTTCCTGCCTCTTGCTGCCTCCTTTGATGCCCGCTCCTGCCCGTGCCCTCACCTCCTGCCTTGGGGTTGTTGGCAGTGCCCAAAGTCCTCTGAGTGTGAGCCACAGAGGCAGAGGAGGGTGTGATGGCATGGTGTGGTGTGCGGGGCCCCAGGTCAGCAAAAACATGTGCTCCTCAGATATACATTAGCAGGCTGCTGGAGCACGGGAGACCCAGCGCAGGACCAGACCTGCAGTCAGGTGCTGTTTGCTTACTACTGCACAAGGACTGGAATGCAAGAGGCTGGTGTGCTGTGCTGAAGGTACATGGAGATGCACTTTAGCTTAAAATGGGCCATGATTAGTATGTAGTATTCAGGGGGGAAGTAAAAATTAACCTCTTGATTATAGTGATTGGTATCTCCTACATTTTTAACCTCACCACTTGCTGTCAGTCACTTGCTGTGTTTTGCAGCACCCAGGGGCAGTGTAGGTTGGCAGGTAGCAAGGGCACAGAGGGAAAGGCTGTCCCACAGTGACAGTGTCCCACTGGGGGTCACACCAGCCTCCAGCAGGTTCAGCAGCCAAACTCTCCCCCCAGACTGGGACACGAAATCCAGTGTCCACATTTCAGTTGCTGTTTGTGTTTTTACTGTTACTAATTATTTCCATTTCAGCAGCATATGTTGTGAACCAGGACTTGTTGTCCAAGTAATTGCTCTGTTTGTTTGGCTGGCTGTGTTCATGCTTCAGATGTTGCTGCTGTAGGTAGCCAAAGCTGAGAGATGAGCAAGCGTCTTAATTGCAGAACCACTGCAGCATCCAGAGTACCTGAATGCGGCAGGGACAGGAGACATTGGGCTGTTGGCACTGGGCAGTTGACCTCGGTACTGCCGTGCTCAGCTACGCTGTTAGGAAGCCTCAGGCTTGCAATGAATTCTGAGTGTTGAAGAACTGATTTCTTCCCTCAATGGCAATATTAGTAAAACTGATGAAATATGAGCTGCACAGTTCTGGAGGCAGAGGGAATGGAAAGGGGGTAATACTGAGGAAAAAAGCTGAACTTAACAAACCTCTCCTGTTCCATGGTTGAAAAAGAGAAGCTGTGTAAGGAATCTTTTGGCCTGTTTGCACATTTGATAATAAAAAGATAGTTTTTTAGGCATTAAAAAATGGAGCACTGAAATCAGGACAATAGCTGCTTAAATTGATTTAGGTGCTTAGGATTTTACCTGAGCAGACAGTTGGCTCAGGTTAAACAAATCTGATAAAACACACAGAGGGGACTTATGAGGAGAATCATTGTGACCAAATACCAGATTCTTATAGCAAACTGAGCTGGCTACCTTCTATGCTGCTGGTTTGTACCTTACACCACTGTCACAGAGGTGAAAGGAGCATGGGTGGGATACGGTCCAGCCTGGCGTCAATGTGTACAAGTAACTGGAGCTCCGCGGTACATTCCCTGCTTTTAGCCGCTTTGCCCAAACAGATTGTTATTGTTTTTAAAGTCAAGAGGAGCATCACAAATGCAGCGTTTGTGTTGTTACAAAATACTGACCTCGCCGTACGTCCTGCTTGTGATTTGGGCAGCTGTAGTTTTCACATCAGGGGCTGTCTTTGCTTTGTCCTCCAAAACAGGCAGAGTACCGAGAGCTGCTGAGTTATGTTGGCCCTTCTCTTCCTGGGAGCATTCCTGGAGAGCTTTTGCTCTCTGAGAAGCCAGGCCTTGAAATATGACTTGCTGCTTGCTCTGGCACTGGGGAGGTGTGGAAGTGCAAGGGGAGCTGGCAGAGGGAGCAGGGTCTGGATGCAGATCCCCACCTGGGAGCACGACTTCAGCATGTCTTCAGGACTGGCCATTCCCAAAGCACCTCATATCCCAAATTGTTCAGCAGTTCATCATGTGCAGCACTGCACATCACTGCATATCCCACTGCTGGGGGGTGCTGGGGTGTGCCTGCTCCAGCCTTGACGGTGAAGCTGGGTCCATGCCTGAGGCCTCCCCTGTGGCTCACATGCAGGAGAGACCCTGCCAAAGGACACTGGTAAGGCAGTGGGTATAGTGGAGAGGGAGGGAAGAGACTTAAGTTATCGAATGTACCCAAATGTTTGAAAATAGGCCAGGGTTTAGTAGTGCAGGAAAAGAGCCTGGCTTCTCTGGAAAGGGAGCAGATGTGTGAGCAGGCACAGAGCGTGCTCTTCAGCTCTCCCATGTCACAGCTACTGAGCTTTTCAAAGGGCTTATTTATGTATTTACTTACTATAAGGGACGTGTTTTTGCCATGGAGGGGAGGGTATTGACAGTGCTGTCCAGGAGTAAACATCAGGCTGCAATCTGTCTCCCAGCATCTCGTGCCCTTCTGGTGTGTACTCATAGAATCATTTTAGGTTGGAAAAGACCTTTAAGATTATCAAGTCCAACCACTAACCCAGTGCTGTCAAGTTCATCACTAAATCATGTCCACAAGTGCCTCATCTATATCTCTTTTAAATACCTCCAGGGATGGTGACTGTGCCACTTCCCTGGGCAGCCCATTCCAGTGCTTGACAACTCTTTTGGTGAAGCAATTTTTCCTAATATCCAATCTAAACCCTCTTTGGCACAGCTTGATGCCATTTCCTCGTGTTCTATTACTTCTTACTTGGGAGAAGAGACAGACTCCCACTTTACTACAGCCTCCTTTCAGGTAGTTGTAGAGAGCAATGATGTCCCCCCTGAGCCTCCTTTTCTCCAGGCTAAACCCCTCTCCCCCCTCAAGTCCCTCAGCTGTTCCTCATCAGATTTGTGCTCCAGGCCCTTCCCCAGCTTTGTTGCCCTTCTCTGTACCCACTCCAGCACCTCAACATCTTTCCTGTAGTCATGGGCCCAGAACTAAACACAGGATTTGAGATGCAGCCTCATCAGTGCTGAGCACAGGGGGACAACCACTTCCTTAGTCCTGCTGGCCACCCTATTGCTGATACAGGCCAGGATACTGTTGGCCTTCTTGGCCACCTGGGCACAAGCTGCTTGTATTCACCCAGCTGTCAACCAGCATCCCCAGGTCCTTTTCCGATGGGCAGCTTTCCAGCCACTCTTCCCCAACTGTGTAGCATTACATGGGATTGTTATGACCCAAAGGCAGGACATGGCGCTGAGCCTTGTTGAACCTCATACCAATGGCCTTGGCCCTCTGAGTCTGATAAGCCTGCAGTTCCCTGGATCCTTCTTCCAGCCCTTCTTGTAGATGGGCATCACATTTGCTAATTTTGAGTCAGCTGGAACCTCCCCAGTTAGCCAGGACTGATGATAAATGATGGAAATTGGCTCGACGAGTCCCTCAGTCCCCTTGGGTGAATCCATCCAGCCCCAGAGACTTGTGTGTTTGTCTGGTGTAGCAGCAGATCACTGATTATTTCCCCTTGGGTTATGGAGACTTCTTTCTGCTCCTTGTCCCTGCCTTATAGCTTAGGGGCTTGGTACCCCATGAACAACTGTTCTTGCTATTAAAGACTGAGGCAAAGAAAACATTAAGCATCTAGCTTAAGTTTTAGGTGGGCTTTGGCCGTTCTAATTTCCTCCCTTCATAACCTCATGACATCCTTGCAGTCCTCCTGAGTTGCCTGCCCCTTCTTCCAAAGATCATACATAAACTCTCCTTTTTTCTCCGAGTTCCAGCCATCATGTCTCTGTTCATCAAAGCCAGTCTTCTTCCCTGCTGCTCGTCTTTTGGCACATGGGGACGGCTGTTCCTGTGCCTTTAATTACAGTTCTCCAGCTGCCAGGAGTCTCAAACACCAGCACTGGCCAAGGGAAGAGCTTTTGTCCCCTCCCTTTGCCTGTCCTCTGCCTCCAAGGGTTTGTTTTCACTGGTATGATGAATCCGTTTCCCAAGCAGATGGGTTTATGAGCATGTTCATTCCTCTGGCAGGAGGGAGGAGGATGGCAGGGCTCGCATGGTCCCTGCTCTGCTTTCTGTTCAGCAGGTACCAAGTGCCACCCTTCCAAAAAGCATCAGGGAAGCAAAGGTTTGACCTGGCTGACCTCAGCAGTGCCTGGCTGTGTCCCTTGTGATGGAAGCGGGAGCAGGGAAGATGCTGGCTGCTCCTCTCACCAGCATCACCCCAGTCTTCCCCCTCCCCAGCTGCCTCTGTGAAAGGATCCAGCCCTGGTAAAGCACCTTATACCTTGGCTGACCCACAGCTTTTGCTAGCATCTAAGAGCAGTATCAGTGCTTGCACTTGGGGTTTGCAATGTATGTGGTACCCAGAGTGGTTCTTGAGGTTCAGATGAGCAAGGACTGTTTTGAAAAGCCACTGTGGCCTTGGATGTTATTCTCAGCAGAGAGGTGCTGTGACCCCAGGCCCCTTGAGATCAGTGTTTTGCAAGGATTAAGGTTCCTTTCACTGCTATTTTTATTCTTGTGCTTGGTTTCTCAGGCCCACAAGTAGACCCACAGCCACTCTTCCACATCTCCTCCCTGAGCCACACCAAGTCTTTTGATATGAAAGCTTGTCTCTTGAACCCAGCAACCTGAACACTTCTTCCCCTTGTTATTCTTTTATCAGAGCTGTTTTGAAAGCAGGCATTAGCCATAACCTTTCTACCTAGGGGCACAGAGAACATTTTGCAATGAACACACATCCCGGGCTATGAGGACACCGTCATTTGGCATCTGGGGTAGCTACACCCTTGTATCAGACACGTTCCTGTGGGGTGATCAGCCACATGGGGCACTCATGGGTACCTGTTGGTGCTTTTTGTCCCACTGCAGAGTACAGCGCCAGTATTTCACCCACCATTGCCTCCTGGGAGATGCACTGTGGCTATTCCTCAAGCTGCCACTGGTGGCATACCTGTGGTACAACTGCTCTCTCTTGCACCCTTGGCCAAAGAACTGAGGCTTATCTTTGCCTGACACATAACAAAGTACATTCAGCTTGGCCAGGAGCACAGATGCTTCCCCAGGGTTTTAGTGACACAGCCCGGGTCTAGACAGAGCAGCGCACGCTGGAAGCTGGAATGCACACAGGTCTGGGAAGGAGGTTATCTCTCCTGATAAGTGTTGTAAGAGCAGGACACAACGCTGATTCCCCTGGATTTGGCAGTGGGTATCTGCTGGAATTGCTGTGTGCAAGAGTGCTGAATCAAACAGAGTATTTCAGGTGGTACTGAGCCCTTACAATCTTTGTCAGGAAAAAAGTGGATGTGATGCTTCTCCACCCATTCAATTTCACTTTTTCTCCTGTTTTTCTTACCCTCCCAATGGCAGAAGCATACAACTGAATTTCTGTGCAATATTGCCAGTGCCAGTGAGAGTGGGTTGGGAAATATTTACTTGTTTACAGTCCTTAGTCAAGTTGTTTCTGCACAAATGCATATATATTCAAGTATTGTATGTATATGTACCTCCATTATCTGTATACAGCACCATACAGATCTGTGTCTAAACAGGGAAACTGGAAGATGTTTTGTTGTGCTAGATAGATAGGCGCATAGATGAAGATCACTAAGTTCAAAAGTTTTTTTATTGCAGCCCCTATTGACTGACATTGTGGTTAATAGAGAGTATTTATGGTACGCCTGTAGTCAGGTGTTCTTGCTGAAAGCTGTTTGCTCACTGTATTTCTGCCATACTCTCAAAGATTCTTCCAGTGAATCCTTCAGGGCTCGTTAAACAAAACCAACACCTGACTGGTGCTGGTGGGGTGGCACACACAGTGGATGAGGATTCCGTTCATTTAGCCAGTGATCTGAGCCCTGGAAGTGATGAGCAGGATGCGGATGCTCAGCACCTCGCTGTAAAAGGGCTTCTCTGGTTTTCACCATTTGTGCCAGGGTTTGTAGACAAGGTGGTTTTTGAAAATCCACCTGCTTTTCTGCTTGTTTGGACTTCAAACAATGGCAGACTTGGATGGTTCCTGCGCTGCCATGGCAGAGCAGGGCTGCTGCAGAGGCATGGGCCAGTACAGCTGTGGGCTTTAATTCTCTGTTGCTGGTCCCCTTTGCCAGCATTCTCTGGGTCTGGAAGGAAACACAGATGTCTGGTATGGAGACTGTTGGGATGGGAAACATGAAACACTGCACAGTGGGTGCAGGGCTTGTCTGCAAGGCCTGGGGCTGTTAGTGCTCTGGTGTGGCCAGAAGCAAGCCGCAGCAATGGCATTGCAGCAGAAAGGAGTGAATGATAACTCTACTCCCTCTCAGCTTTCAAAGCAAGATCTTACCTTGCTCAGGATGAGCCCCACACACCTCTGCAGGACTCCTGCATCCTGTGCTGTAGCTTCTTCAGCTGCTGGTTTGGAGCTTGGGCTTAAAGCAGGTGTGAATTGCCCAGCTGGAACAGGGATATAATGGGAGCACAATGTGGTAGGTCACTGCTGTCTGTCCCAGGTTGCTTTATCTCCTGTCGGCATTATAAAAGCTTCTCTGAGCAGGGGGGTGTCTTTGGAAAAGTATCCTAGTCTCCTGGCCAGTTCTCTGTTATCTGTTGCCCAGCCCGGCTGTCCTGGTGCACCTCTTACTGCATCAGGTGGGAGTGAAGAAAGAGCACGGTTAATGTAAAGTAGGATCCCAGCCCAGCATGTTGCAATGACAAGTATTTTGCATTCTTTATGCCACTTAGGACCATGATGAAAGTCTTGGCAGCAGAGGCCAGTGTGTGCCCAGCACGCTTCGAAGCTTCTCCTTTCCAGAAGCAGCAGCAGGGAGTCACTGTGCAGCTTGGACAGGAAGGGATCACACCAGGCACTTCCGAAACACAGCAGATGCCCAAATTATAGTAATTCATAGTTTTGTAACTTTGTGCTTTCAAGGGGTAGAGAGCCCCAGCTGGAAACACAAGCCATTGCTGACTGCAGGGGTCCTGATGAAGGAATATGTCAGACCTTCAGCATCTTTGTGGGGACCCTCAGCTGCCATCCAGCTCCCCCGTCCCTGTTTTAAAACAGGACTGAAGAACATTTCACATCCCAGCTTGGAAGGGTGTTTGGTCCTAAAAGATGCTTACAGCCCAGTCCCTGCGTCCTAGCACATTTGTGGCTCTGATGCTCCCAGCACCTTCTCCTGGCTCTGTTCCTCCAGTCATGCAAAGGAAAGGCATTAGGAAACCGCAGTGGCCGCTGCCAGAGCTACCTGCAGCCTCACAGACGACGTCACTGCAGGCATAGGCACCGGAGCAGCGGCAAGATCTTTGACCACCAGCTCTAGAAACAGTCTGAATGCAGCGCCCAGCTCTCACCACATCCTCAGCAGCTCTGGCGGCGTTCGGGCTCCACCACTGAGCTGCACAGCCTCAGCTCAGACCTGAAAAACGCATAAACAGCAAACGGCCTCTGGGGAGCCCCTGCCAAGTCCTTGCTCCCTCATGTAAATATTTTTTCCTCTCAAGTGTATGGGAGTGTGAAAAATGGTTCCTTAATCTTTTCTCTCCCCAGCTGAAGGAATGCTTGTTCATCCCTGGGCGAGGGCTGCCTTCGTCTTCAGATTCTTCAGCCACCAGCCCAAGCAAGAGCCACGCTGCTGAAAGCATTTCTTACCACCCCCAAAGCCATGCTGCTCTTCTTGCCTCCTAAGCTCCCTGGCATCAGGTCAAACGGTGCTTACCACAATGGGTGCTTGTCAGGACATTACGTTCCTTAGTGACTGTTGGATGGAGGTCCTGTGGGCTGCAGTTTGGTTAGGCAGCACTGAAGAAGCCTTCAAAACCAGTGTAAAATATCCATAGGGCTGCAGGGTCCCTACTCCAAAGCCTGAAAGTCCCATCCTATTGTATTGGACTAGTGTCTGGAACCGCGGGGCAGTTTTTTCTGAGGAGAACTGGAGCAAAAGCCCTTGATACCTGTCCTTGGGAGCAAAGGGCTCAGTGCAAGATAGGTTGGTAGAGAAAGGAAGTGTTCACATGTAGCAGAGGCAGTGGAAACCGTGGAAACCCCAGTGTATCTATGCACACATAGGGGAGTAGGAGTGGAGGAGCTGCTTGGGTATCTGTTCACTGAGGAATCTGTTCTCATATTCAGAAGTTTCATTACTGTCCATTCACCTCACCTGGTGTGTCCTGCTTGGGAATGGGTGGGATCAGGTGTAGGCTGCCACCCCTCTCTTCTAGCTAAGGTCTCATGAAAATAAGAAGACATTGCTGTTGGTTTCAGAGAGGAAGTGTGTCAGCACAGTGTGCAGCCTCTCACAAGGGAACGATGCTGAGATAAATCTGTATCAGCCTTGACTGTAGGTCTTCCATGATGCCTGGTAACCTAGATACTACTGTGATACTCTGCCTTGAAGTGAGTCTGGCTGAGCATGGGACCTTCTTTATAGGGACAAGTTAAGGTCAAATGCTGGAGTGCAGAGCTGCTGAGTGGGAAGGGCTGTACACATGGCTTTGCAGATGAAAAGGAGGAAAGAAACGGTTCTCTCATGCTCGGATGAGAAACACCTTTGCATCAACCCAGTAATTTGATATGGAGAGACGTTGACTTTCTAGGCTGAGTTTTAGAATGGTCTTCCAGGGGGATTTGCTGGGCCACAGAGTGCCTTCCTGCCTCTGCGCTATGCCTTGTGAGGCTGTTTAAGTTAGACTGGTTCAAGCAGGACCTCTTTCCGCTCCACTTGCTCCATGTCAAAGACCCCTGTGATTAAACCATCAGTCACAGACTTTCCATTGGGATGTGTGTCTTCCAGTTCCTGTGCTTTTATTGAGCTGGACTGCAGTGCCGTGGACTGTGGTGTAAGCTGTGTGAAATTGGTTGTGATGGGGAGTCAGTCAACACTCTGCATGATCTAGAAAGCCAGTCTGTAGCTATCACAGAGATCTCTGATGTGGAAGGTAGGAGGCAAAGAGAGACGCTTCCATGGTTGGGCTGGAGGGGTAGGTGCTACTCTGCCTTTCATCAGCCCTTTGAAGTGCTGTGGCTCAGAGACACCCTTCCTATGTCTTCCTCTGGCAAGCACAGGTTGTCCTCTGCTTTTCAGCTTTGTGACAGTGGGGTCATTTGTGAACTTGCCAGGGTTTTGCACAATTGTTAGCACGCTCCCTGCCATAGGAGATGGAGCCCTGAGCGTCAGTGGTGGTGACAGTGGCTATGGAGAAGCAATGAAGGCAAGTCTCACCCAGACCTGGAGATCCTGCTGTATCCAGCTGAGATAGATACAATTGTAGAGAGTACCTTATAAGATATGGTAGTGAGGAAGGCACTAATCTGGAGATGCAATCCACACCTATTGGAGTTGATTCGTATCACTTCAGCACAGCAGCTGAGGCAACGGGGAGGCTGTAGGGGGAATACCCAGGGGAAGAAAAAGTGAGAGCAGAACCCCAGAAAGATATCTGTGACTCAGAACAAGCAGGCCATTCCTCACCAACTGCATAGTATGATTTGTTCATCTTCGTGAAAAGCTGGCTGTGTGTTTCCCCATCCCTCTGGGGCTCCCTGCTGCAGAGAAAGACCCTTCTTAAAAGGGGATCCTCAAGGTACCTATTTATAGTGTGGAAACTGCCCCAGGGGAGTCACCCAGCCTTGAATGAACATCACATTCATGAACATCCCCCTTCCCTACCCCCAGAGTGATGTACGGGCTGTTCCTCCTGTGGCCCCAGCCCCTCCTTTGCAGAGTGCAGCTGACATTTGCTAGCAGACTGTACGGGGCAGTTGTGGACACCTCTCCCTGGCATGGGAGGTGATGACACCACGGCTGCCACCACGCTGAGCTGGCAGCAGCAGGAGGAGGCAGGGAGAGGGGCAGGGTGCACAGCTGCTCCAGCCAGGCTGCCCCTCCATTGGCACTGCGGTGCAGTCAAGTGATGGAAGGAGAGGGGTGCGTGCTGTTCCCAGAAAGAAAAGGTCAGGGCACAGCGCCGTGGCAGCAGAGATGGGGCTGGGGGGCTGTGTTTTTGAGGCATGACTTGTGGATGGTGGCCAGGAGAGACAGAAAGGGGGGAAAGGATTGCTGAAGTGAAGCATAGGGCTCTGCCCAGGTGCTGGCTGGGGGCACGATGAGCTCTCCCTACCAAGGCCCCCCTGGACCTTAGAGGGATGCTAAGAGGGGGTGCTGGCATTGCATTGGCTCAGGTTTGGTCTCAGGCTGGGCTGGTTCCAACCCTCCCTGCTGAGGACAAGACACTTGGACTCACTTGTTTGGCTGCAGGATAGGATTTCAGTTTGCTCCAGTTGACATGGCAGAGCTTTGGGGATTTTACTTGCTGATCTGATTTCCAATGCTAAAGGCTTATAACAAAGTCAGAGTGATTTTGGGATGTTTTCTTTCTCTACCTGAGGATTCTCTTTAACACACAAAACTGAGGAGGAGAAAGATAGTGATAAAACCAGATGGGGCCAACTCTTACAGCATAGGTTTGGATAACTGCAGCTTGCTGAGGGCCTGTGTCTGTAAGGAGGCTTTCATTAACTGCCATTAAAGTCATAAATGCAGTAGTGACTAGTGGTGAAAAGAGAAGGACTTTAAGGAGAATGATTGAAAGGACAGATGGAGACAAAGAACAGAGGCAAAATGAAATACACCCCAAGGAGAGCTTGAAAAATGACAAAGAAACAAATGAGATGAGAAATCAGGCCTAGGAGTGCCAATGACTCAAGCAACAGTAAGAAACTCAGGCTGGAAAGCAAGGGGCTGGATCCCATGGGACAGGAAGGAGAAGGTAGAAAGGGGCTGCAGAAGCAGAAGAAACAGGGCTGGAGAATGCCATGACAGCAGGATTTGCATTTCAGTGCGGGCAGTTGGCTGGTGCCTCTTCCCTCTTATGTTAGTACTTTCCTTGTCTGCTTTCAGCCAGTATGGGTTTGATTTAGCAGATCGAAGCCACAGGATGAAGGGAGGGTGGACAGCTTCTCGGTGATACAGACTTGCCAGGGAGCAAGGATGGCCATTAGCTTGGCAATGCATGCTCAGTGTGTTCCCAGCGCTGGGGGAGTTGTCCGAGGCAAGTGGCCAGCCTAATTTATGCTCCTAGGGCCAGGAAGGTGAGTGTTGGGTTATTTTTAAAGACAGCCTCCTCTGCCTTATGCTGTGCTACCTCCCGCACTGGGTTTCCAGTTTCAGGAAGAACAGGGGACAAACAACCTCAACCAAATAAAAACATTCTGCTTTTACCCGTAAATGGCATCAAATCTTTTTGTCTCAAATCATTCTCTTCCCTCCTGCCTGACAGAGCCAGTGCTGGGAGCCCTGGCCTTGCAAGCTGGTACCTCATGAGGATGGCCTGGGCAGGGAGCAGGCAGGCGGTGGGGCAGGTCCTGGCACAAGGCAGTGGGGTAATGTTTAAACACAAATGACCCAAGCGGTCAGCACAGTGAGAGCACATCGTGCCAGGTAGCTTTAGACCTCACCGGACTGAGCCATGCAGTGGGACCGTGCTAGGGAGCTGATGACAAACCAGAGCTGAAGTTTTTCCACCCGAAGCAGAACAAGCACTCAATTCACTGAGAGGGCTGGTGAGAGATAAAGGGAGGTGTTGTTTAAGCACTCAGGGGGAAGGCAGGCTGTTTGACAGGCTCTCCTTTTCCTTGTCTCCAATGCCTTGTGCAGGGATCGGTTTCTTCTGGGGATGGGAGATGCTGAGGAATAGCTGGCTGACTGCAAGCAACTGGTATGCAAGGAAAAGCAATGTGCACCTGCAAACTGCAAGTAAGGATTTAAGTGGCCCAAGTTATGTGTTCGAACACAATGAGCACAACCCTGTCCCTGCCAATGGTCAAATAAATCAGCTGGGACAGGGCATTAAGACCAAATGAAAGGATGTGGAGGTGATTTTCACTGGAGACCGGTGAAAAAGTGACAACCGATCCTCCTGTCCAGTAAAAATCCAACAAATCCTGGCCCTGGGCATCCAGCCTCGGTGTCACCTTCTCACTGTGCCATTCTCAGGGCCAGGGGTCAGAAGACAGCAGTATGAACCCAGTCTCTAGTCACGTCCCATCCTAGCGTGACACTGGAGAAGGCGCAGATCGTGTCACACCTCTGCTGCGCTGCTCAGGTATTCTCTCCTGCCAGCCAGAACTTTCAGCAGGCTTATTACAGCAACTTTATGGCTCCTTCCCACTGCTGGAGGAGGAAGAGAAGCCAGGGATTTCGTCGTGGGAGGAAACTCCCACTGCAAACCTGAGATGCTCCATAAGCAGCGGGATCATTTCTGCCTTCAGTGTTTATTTTCCTTCAGCGTAGGAAAAGTGCCACATCTCGACTGATAGAGCACTGCAGAGCAGTCCCACACCATGGTGGTGTCTGTGCATAGTGAGAGCCGAAGGAGGGATGTCCCTGGTGTTGTGCTCCTGATGCCAGCATTGCCCGCAGGACCAGACTGTCCTGTGCCTTGGTTTGGATGCAGATGTCCCTTCTCTGTGCTGCATATTACAGTCTTGATCCCAGTATTTCTCTCTCTTGTCTTCTCTTCCAGCCAGTACAAATGTGATGATAGACATGAGGTGGCCTAAATCTGACCTTGGGTTACCTCACCAAGAGCTCCAGTGGATGGGATCAAATGTTTGTAAGCATCCCCAGAGCACCACGAATCAAATGGCCTAAAAAAAGAGTCCCTAGCAAACACATTGCTTTCTGAATAGAAGACATTCTATTATTATTCTGGGGTGATAGCATCTTGATTTGGAAACCGAGCCAGACATGCTTGTGTAGTGCCTGCTTGCTCTGTGGCTGCCGCTAGCTGTGGTTTTCAAGCTCTGATGTCCAGGAGTGCTGAAAGAATTCAAGGTGTCTTAAAAAAGGCATTTTTAATTGTGTTTTCTATTAGGGACCTCCACCTGCAGATGGAGGTGCCCAGACAAAACCGGTGGTGGGCAACAGATGAAGAAAGCCTGATATCCATTTCCAGAAACATGCTGTGTACCTTAATATACCATCTTTATTTGCCTTATTTTCCATCCCTCCCCTTTCCTGGTTGTTTCCTGAAGCATCTTTTTCCTCCTCTTCCTTGTAGAAGACTCAGAGACAAGCTCGTGCATTTGGAAAGTCCCTTTGCAATCCTCGGTGCGGGGCAGGATTGGGTAAAGCAGTAACTCCCAATTTCCTCTGAGCCCCCAGGTTCCTTCCCGAGTGGTTGAAGCTTTGTGTGGGGCGATGACGGCCTCAAAATGAACAGCAAGCTTGCTTCCCCCTGGGAGGCTGCTCCGCAGCGTGCCAAGGCAGGATTGTGGGAGGGTGTGGAGCAGGCGTTCCTGTCATTCGGCAGCCACACGTGCCTTTGCAGTGAGTGTGGCTGACAGGTACAGAGACAAACCAGGACAGCCGTCTGCCTGCCCCGGCCCAGCTATGGCCTTGGCGATAAGCGAGACATGCAGCTGCAAGGTTCAAGTGGGGAGATGGGATTTTCCCAGAGGAGAGCCATGGAAAGGGGTTGATACCTGTGTGGCATCAGGGATGCTGCCTGGGCTTTGGCATCAGCATCGCTCCTAGAGGTTTTGCTGCTCTGTTTGGCTTTATCTGGCTTTGTTTGGCTATCGTGGGGTGTCTGTACAGCAGCTGTGGTCTGGAAGGGGCAGGTCAGTGTAGCTCACCTCTCCTGGTATGTCCATCGTGCACACTTGTCAGCGGTGAAGGGGCTGCTATTTGCAATGCCTGCGGTAACACGAGTGCGTGCCATGTGGCTAGTGTCAACGCTGCTTTGCTAAGATGGTTTTGCCATGAGCAGCCCCAGAGGACATGTGGAGGGGCCCATAACTGCTCTGTTCCCTAGGGAAAGTGGGAGCCCAGCAGGAATGGAACCAGGCAGGACCCTGGCTGTATTAGGGGTGTAAACCTATCCATGGTCCAGATCTGGAGCAGTCCTGCTGTGCAAGGCATCCTTGGAGTAACATGGAGATGCCCCCAGTCTCCACTGTCCATAGCTGTCCCTGAAAAGCAGTCTGGGTTATATTGCCACTGGGTAGAGATTGTGCTGTTACCGAAATACGTGACTCCGTAGTGCCTAAATGTTTGTTCAGGCTTTGTACATAACCGCAAGACCTCAGTCCTCTCTGATGCACAAAGACTTTTATGTGGGGTCCTTGTTGGGTTGCAGGAAGAAATACAGCATGAAAATGTCACCCTGTTCCTCAGTGACAAACATCTACGATGCAGGACCCAGATTAGAAACCAAGAGTGCTGATGAGGTCTGTGCTCCTCTGCAGTGACTCGTTTCATGTCAGTGCCCCAGTGCACTTGCCTGCAAATGGAGCATGCCAGGCACACGGTGCCTGGAAAGGCAGCATCTGCAAGTGGTGTCCAAACGTTTGGAGAGAGGATGCTTCATATCTGCCAGATACTGTCATTTCTTGGCTTCCACAGCAGGAGTCAAGCTCAGCCCGATCCAGATTCACTTAATGATGAAGCTCTTTTCTTTCTTTGCCAGTTTACCTAGGGTGCTGTGAGGATAGGATGTATGTAAGACAGCTACCATTAGGTCATTGAGCCTTACCACTGAGAGGGTGACAACAGAGCTAGATCCCCAGAGGATGAGACAACCCTTTGCACCAAGAGGGCAACACTTGCTAACAGCATTAGAAAACCATTTTGTGTTACATCTTCGAATCATACAATCAACTAGGTTGAAAAAGACCTTAAAGATCATCAAGTCCAAGTTGTATTAGTTAGACTTGAGTGGTCCTGTCTAATCTGAAAGTGACTGCATCCCCTGCGAATGGGACGTTTCTCATTTTCCTTAACCCTAAGTATGAGTTAAATTTCCTTCCTTCAGCTGATGGCAAAAAAAGTTGTTTACAATTTGTAGAGAACTTTCTTCCTTTCTCTTTGCTTCTTGCATGATTCACCCAGAGACCCCACATTCCTGTGCCAGGGGATACATGAAGTCAGGATAAGGAGGCAATTCCATCACTAACATCAACGCAAATTGGGCCAGAGAAGTCTGCCATGCTAATGGATATGTTTCTGTACACATGCTAATTATAGCATCAGCAAAGCCAGGTCCAAGCTATGGCTTTGCCTGAGGAAATCCCCTGTGATTTTAGCTACTAGTTCCAATTACTGTTTGTTACAAGTAAATGACTAATAGAGACTAGGCCTGTTAGGTCATCCTGTGCATTTCTGAAGGTCTCCTCTGCTGTAGTATAAACACAAGGATGGGTATATTGTGCTCAGAAGTCACTCAAAAAGCTTTTCATACTGTGTTTGCCCTGTGCAGGACAATGGGGTGCCTTTTCCCTGGACAGAAATGTCTGAGACACTCCAGAGACACACCATTTCCTATGCCCATGTCTCCTCTGTTTTACCCCTTTGCTTCCAGCAATTCTGTTTTGATCTCCTTCCTGAGCTCCCTGTTCAAGAAGGACAGCAGAGGCTCTCAGCAGATCCCATGCCTGTGCCGTGCTTCTCACCGTATGCGTCCTCATCCCCAGCCACAGCTCCTACAAAGGATGGTGATGCAAATAACAAGCACTTTATTGTTAATTATAGAGACAATTTAGAGATGAGCGGCTGAGTGATTAAAGTGCTGGCTGGACTGGTTTTTGAGGCAGGAATAATAGAGCTGAGGATATGCATGCATCTAGCCCTGCTCCACATTTCATCTTCCTTACATGGAAGTTGTTAACATTTGACTTCCAGTAATTTATGAAAAGCTTAGTTATGATTTCCACATGGACTCCCTCTGGATGGATTTCCATGCCACAGAAAACACTCTTTCATTGCACATCACAGGTTCTTTACTGGTCATTTTAGCACGCAGTTGGAAACTCCTATGATCCTGAGCCCTGCTCTATCCTCTCACTGTCACAGTGAGCCCTTGTGTCCCAGGGTCCAGTATGGAGGAATCAGGCAGTTTTACAGAGCTGATGGTTGCTCTGCAACAAGCTGGAGGCTTTCAGATTTCAATACTGTTATAACTATGCAACTGATTTAAAATACGATAAACCTGAAAGCCCTTCCATATCAGACCATCAGAGGGCTGTAGATGAGCTTCTTCAGCCTTTTGTAAATACCAGGGCTGTGATTCCTGCAGAAGCCTCAGGACCATCCATTTTTAAATGGAGCTTCATGTTTCAGCTTCACAGCACAGCCTGTGATTGCTGCAGGGTCATGATGCTGTGAGATAAGATTTGGGCCTTCCTAAAGAGCAGGAAAATTGTGGTAAATCAGTCACTGAAATGAGAACCTGGTGTCCCTTTAACGTTCTGCCCCTGCCGTTTCTGCATGTTCCTGGAAAGGTTTTGCTGGGCTCTCCTTTAGTTAACTTCTGCAAGGGCTGTTTCACTTCCAACCCCCTTTTTGGAGGCCAGGAGGACAGATCTTGCTCTTGTGTTGTGTGCCGCTGAGATTCGCACTGGGAAGGATGGGTTAGGCAATCCCAGCCTGCCTGGCTGCAGACTCAGCTGAAGACAGGAGTAGCTGCTGCCGACGGAAGGCAAGTGCAGGGGCACTGGAGGAAGGGGAACAAGGGGAGCATCCATCAAGTGCAGCAGGTCACCATGACTGAAACCGTGAGATCATCAACAGGACAAGCTCCACCTCGCAGGGAAGTCTTTTTATATCTCAGTGACAGATGCCAACCATTTGCTCACTTGCTGGAGAAGGCGCTTGCCAGAGAACAAAGCAGAAAAGCCTGAGGGCTGCTGTGGTGCAACCACCAGCTCCAAGCTGGGCTCTGGGAAAGCAGGGCTTTTTGCTGCGGGTGTTTACCCAGGTGCCATGCCTGTTCCACCCATGGATTCCTGGCCCCTGGCTTCACACTGTTTGTGCTGCAGAGGTGAGTGCTGCCCACTGCAGGGCTGTGTTGTGTCTGCCTGGGATCCCATCTCAGCATGCCAGCCTCTGCTCTGGCAGCTCTCACTTTGCTTTGATGAAGAAAACCAAAGCATAGTGTGAACTTGGCGTTTTCCACACAGCTTTAGCCCTATAAACCCTGGGAATATTTATAAGCCCTGGCACAAACCTCTGTGCTCCACCCTTTGATGTGGATGAGCAGGATAAAGGAAAAAAATTGGCTTTACTCTCATCAAGTAACATCTGCTCCTGAGTGAATGATTATCCAAGGCAATCCTGAAAACGAGACTTAAGTTCCAGAGCTGCTTTTGAAAAAGTTACTGGAGATCTATTGCACAAGAGAGAAACAAAGGATGGCCGGGGCTCCACTTCTCCCTGCCCACGGAGTTATGTGTTTCTAATAGGGTTGTCACTGATTTAATCGGATGATAGAGCCGCAGGCCTTCTCAACAGCAGTGTCCTCCAAACACCTTCTTCCAAGCCACGTGTGTCCTGTGGGACAGTGACTGCACAGCATGGCTATGGAGAAAGCTGTGACATGGATGGCCGTGCTGTTAATGCTGCTTTAATGTTATTTGCATACTGTTAGAGTCACTGCTGCCACCGGAGGGGAAGGACTCGCAGTCTCCAGATGGTTTCTTTGTGCTGAATCACTTACATTTACGTAACTGCCTTTACCCAAGCGATAGCAAACCAGAGTCTGCCTCAAGTAAACGTCCAAAACCTGTGGCTTTTCTTCCTTCTCCCTCTTTCATTTGCTTTCCCGTGTTCTCTTTGCCTGCTCCCTTCTGAGCCATTAACATGCGTGCCAGTGTCAAGTTTTCGAGCTGCCATGCACTATCCCAAGGGGCATCAGCATCTCTTACTTCTCAGTGGCAGCAGCAGTACCTTGAAGGTGAAATGTTGTCAAAATTCAAGGCTCTAAAAAAGAAACCCTGACCTTTACAAGCCCTATAACTGCCCCTTGAGAAAAGAGAGCGCTTCCTGCGCCGCTGCAGCATTAACATCTCACCAGTTTCTCTTTCTACTTTGATTCCCATTCATCATAGGAGCTTCTCTTTCTCCCCATGCGCCTACCACAGCCTGGCTAAAAGACATCCTGAGCCCTGAACAAACCCGATCTGACCTGGGCAGCCCCTGATATATTTCCACATCTCTGGGTGCAGTTCCAGCAGAATGGGAGCAGAACAGAAACTGGTGACTTCTTCCTCCTTCCTTCCTTCCTTAAGGATGCTTAAAAATACAGTCACAAAAGTCATATTTAGGAACAGCTGCTTTTGAGCTGCCCCGTGGCCTGCATCCTCTTGCCAAATACAAGTTTGTGTAACACAATGGAGTGATCTGAAATGGCAAGAATTGAATTTCTGTCATAATCACCTCTCAGCTGCTGCCCCGTCCCTTGTCCTCTTTGCCTTGTCCCAATCCCAAGAAGTGAAGCAGGTGGGTAATACACAGTTTTGGAAGATATGTTCTTCTAAGGGAAAGGAAGGGCTTTACTTGGATGAAGAATTTTATTTGTGGGTGAAATGGCATCGTCTATGTCTCTGAGTCTAAACTAGCATCCACATTACCTCATTAGTCATGTTAGTCAGCAACTAGCATTGGTGTTAGCTCACACATTCATCAGGGGATGTCAGAGCTGCACATAGCTGGCTGAAGATTGGAGATTTGGAAACCAGACTTGTGTCACTTGTGGCTCTGGCTTGCTAAGCAGCCTTGGTCAGATCCTAACCCCTTGTCTGCTGGGTGGGAGAGATAACACTGCTCTGAGATCAGCTGATAAAACACTGGTTTGTGAACGAGGGGAACACTTCTGTGCTGGCACAAACAGGCAAATACCTTCCTGTCTTCCTTCCTCCTGGTCACCCCCAACACCAGCTGCTGACCCCACACCATGCACCAGGGGCTGCAGGCAAGAGCACCCTTTTCCTTCTCAGGGAGTGTCACAAGAGCCATTTCCTCTGTCTGGCCTCACTTCAGACCCTTTCTGGCATCCCGTGGGATCAGCGCTTAATGCACATCACACTCTGGCTTTAGTCGAGGAAGAAGGGCAGCATGCAGGCAGGCTGGGTGGAAGGAGCATTGGAGGTGGATGGACACAAACCACTGTGTCCTTCCCCGATGGGCTCTGCTTCTCCCCGGCAGGAAAGGAAACCCTGGTGCCCACCAGCTCCGGGTGTATGGAGCAGGCTGTGGTGGCTCAGTAAGGCACAGCAATCAGTGTGGTGACAGTGTCTCCCTGTGCTCTGCATAGCCCCAGGGGCTAGTGTAGGGTTTGTAGGCTGCCTGAGGATAAGAGATGCAGTTGTAAACCATTTCCCACATCCTAGGCCGTTCCACTTATGCCCTAGGGATCACAGATCATCCGCATTGGAGCCTTGCATGGGAACAGTGCCTGCGAGAGAGACAGCCGTAGAGCTGCACGTGGGAGATGGAGGGAGGATGTCCTCTGTGTCTCGCACTCTCTTGTTGCCCCTTTCCCCCAGGAAGAATCTCGAGGGAACCACAGCAGCATCACAGAAGCTCACAGCAAAGCACAAACAACAGGGATGTTGCATCTGTTTCTGCAGAGGAAGATGGTAATGCCCAGTTTCACCTGTCTTGAATCCCACCTGTGTCCCCATCCCTTGTTCAACGCTGACAGCTATCCTGGAAAAGCTTGGTTCAAGGGGGCAGAATTTAGGTGAGAACAACTGGGAAATGTGTGACTGTCAGTTATGGCAGTAGGAAATGCATCGGATTCCTCTAAAAAGGGATTCTGTGCTCTGACAAACCACACAACAGCTGGTTTGGATGTTTGCTTGTGAATTGGAAGCAGAGATCTGGACCTTCATCCCCATTTCCTTATCTACAGCTGGCTCACTGGCTGTGTATTAGGTCTTTGAATCCAGCTCAGTCCCTCTTTACTAGTGATGATATGCTAGGCATGGAAAAGCTCACCCTTTCCACTTAATTCAGTAAAAATGAAGCCTTTTCCAGGGAAAAGGAGCAGATTTGCTTCTGCTTGTTACCTGTTGGACCCTTGTACCTATAGAGCATGGAGGTAGCATGAAGGTGATGGCTTCATGCAGCTTTGAGGGACGCTAATGGCTTTGTGATGGATTCATGATGGTTTCTGTTAAGCCACCTGGCCTTACCAGTTTTACTCCTAATTTCCTGAGTTTGCTCTTTCAAATCAGACCTTTAAGAACCATTTAGCACTAGAGGGTTGTGGGTGGCTGCTGCCATCTCATGGAGTCCCTCAAAAGAGCTGAGAAAGATCGAGTTGTGTAAGCATCTCCCCATGTCACAAGGCAGTATGGAGAGGATATTCTTGCTTTTTGTAGCAGAAAACAAGACCCTGGCTGAACGCTCGGTGTGTTACCAGGAAGCTGCCCCTGACTTTCTAAAATAGCAGTTCCTTTGCATTTTCTCTGGCCGCAGGTTGTCTTGCATAAAGCAATGCAACAGAACACCCAAAATACATTTACAAGGTTTCCCAGAAATCCTCGGAGCATTTGAAGCAGTTGGAGGACATCAGACTTCAGACCTGAATTCCACAAACCATGACGCTAAGTCTGGACTTTCATTGCTTGAAGCCAAATGTCCACAAGCGTTTATTTCTTCAAACACGGGATTTTTTTAAGTGTGAAGTTGATCCAGGCAAGCGCTGAATGACCTGCTGATGTGACACGTCTGTCGTGTTTGTCAGATCCCTGCCCCTTTCTCATCCATTATTTGCAATTCTCATCTATGAATTTATATCTAAAAGCAGGGCAGGGTTTAATCCCTGGGTTTAATCATAGAATGGTTTGGGTTGGAAAGGACTATAAGATCATCCAGTTGCAACCCCCCTGCCATGGGCAGGGACACCTCACACCAAACCATGTCACCCAAGGCTCTGTCCACCTTGGTCTTGAACACTGCCAGGGATGGAGCATTCACAACTTCCCTGGGCAGCCCATTCCAGTGCCTCACCACCCTTACAGTAA
>WYDI02025542.1:0-26273 GCA_009867235.2 Psittacus erithacus | reverse complement strand
CAGGGGAAGTTTAGATTGGATATAAGGAAGAAGTTCTTTACTGTAAGGGTGGTGAGGCACTGGAATGGGTTGCCCACGGAAGTTGTGAATGCTCCATCTTTGGCAGTGTTCAAGGCCAGGCTGGACAGAGCATGGTTCAGTGGGAGGTGTCCCTTCCCATGACAGGGGAGATGGAACTTGATGATCTTAAGGTCCTTTCCAACCCTAACTATTCTATGATTCTACAATTCTATAGTTCTCTCCTAAACACTGAGAAAATATTTCTCTCCTAAACACATAGAAACAGTTTTGCTTACAACTGAAAGTTCTTTTTCATATATTGAATTCTGTAACTTTCATCAAAAGCCAACTGGGTTTATTGCTTCTTATATTACTAAAACTCCAATGCAGACAAATATTACTATTTTTTGGAAAAAAAGTCTCTCTGATACTGGGCTCATTTGAAGTTTTGATGTTCAATAACTTAAAAAGGAATTATCACAGTCAGGAAAATAGAACACATGCATCTTCCACCAAAATGTTTATTTTTCACAGGTGGTCTAGATTGGTTTGCTCCATGCTAGAGAAGCAGTATGTAGCTTTGTAATTGAGATTTTTTGCTCAGGTTCTCCATGGGAAATAAGTTAAAATGAGATTAAAATATATATGGTATTGAAGCAGGCAATTTGAGGAAGTGTGAACATAATAATAGAATTAAAGGTTACTTCTCCTGCTTCAGTAGAGATTTATTCAATAATTGACCTTTTATCTCCGTATTTATGAATATAAGAAAACTACCCACATGATTAAATACGAAATTCCTCTTCAGGCTTTTAGTGATGCCTCAACAAAAGTCAGTGCAGGGCAGCCCTTCTCTCCTTCATTAACACATTATATCACAACACATGGTATTCACACAGCATGTGCTGCTAGACCATTCACACTGCTATGTTCCCAGCAGCTCAGTAAAGTCTGTATCTGAAAGCAAATGTTTGAAGTATTCTTGAATATTAATTAAACAAAAAAAATGAGTAAGTTTATAGTGAAGAAGCAGTTTTCACCATTTCAAGATATATCTAACAAGCAAATGAATAAGAAAGGGGAAATTCCCTGTCTCACTCTGTCAGGATACCACCTAGTTGATTAGGTTCATGCCAAAATGTCCTTTTCCCAGATGGGCCTTACTTCTCATACTTAACTGATGTTTATTCCAGATTATTAAGCCAATAACACCATAGAGAAACTCAGCTGCTCCCAGACAGTGAGGGTGAGTGCACTAAACAGGCCATAATTGTTGTTTTCTGTCAGTCCTTTTCTCTGATGCTATTCAACCCTCTGGCTCCAACACAGCCTATTTTGTTCCACAACTCTGAAACAGATCCATCTTTAACTATTTTGAGGAGAATTCTAAGGTATTTTTTGTTCTATCTAGCATAATGTCTTTGACCAGAAGTCATCTCACAAGACTATAACATGACTTCATGACAGAACACTGAGACTTACAGAAATTTTAAGTCCCACTTTAGCCATTTCTATTGACACTGCAAATACAGTGATAACTGCATCAACTCTTCTGTGTTAATGCTTCCCTTTCTTTAGAAGAACTCAAAATTTGATTGACTTTAGTAGGAGGGTTATGAAATCAAACAGCCTTGTACAGAAACCTTTTCAAAGTTGCACTATAATCAAACAGTATGAAACAGGAGTGTGAACTTGACCTGTTTAAGCTTGCCAGAGAATCTTTTTGATAATTTTGTAATTATCTCCCAAAAGGCCAAAATACTTATGTCTCTCTAAAACATGGTTTAAAAATATAATGATGTTACACCATCTGATATGACATTTTGTATGCCACAGATATATATTGCTCTCAGTATAAGATCACATCTGGCAGTTACAATTTCTATGCTATTTCCCCATACAGTTCTCTGATCTGCAGCCCCACCTAGGCAGAAAAAATTTATACATGCTATTCTAGAAGTCCAATCAAACACATTTACACAAATAATATAACAGTCCAATTTTTGTCTCTCTTTTTATTTACCTCATTTTCTTGAACAGCAGTATTTACCTTAAAAACGTTCATAGTATTTGTATTTGATAGACATTTCACTTTCCTTTGTTATTCCTATGCTCCAATTTATTTCTATTCTTTTAATTGTTCACATCTTTTTCCTGTAGTTTCATGCATCTATAATTATCAGTTGATTCAAGAAAGCATGATATCCAACACATTTTCATAGCACAAGGAGGATCTCTATTCCCTGAAAATTACAGCCTTATTTTTTCATAAAATCATTTTGCTTTGTATTTAGCTCACACATACAGCCAGTATGAATCATTTCCTCAGTAGAAAATCTAAGCTTCCAGTAAATGTGCTCATCCAATTTGATTCCTGATACATGAGGAATGAATATATGTTGTTGGCAGGTATTGCTACCTCCACATGCAAGGTTTAAATATTGTCCTTCTCATCCTGAAGTTGTAAGTGAAATGCTAGTTGCACTCTTACATAAAGCACAATAATCTGTCCTCCCACCATCACTGCTCTGAACAGGTAGGATGGGTCAGGAAAATGTTGAGACTAACACTAAGCCATGTAGCTCCACAGTGGGTACAGGCCAAATATCTTGATAATTGAAAAGCTGAATCACTCTGCAATAGGAGATGGCTTTTCTGAGGACAACAGCAAGCAAAATAAATGATCTCAAAAAGCCAAAGATAGTACAATCAGAAGCTAGGTCCTTTACTGCATACCCTGTTGGTTATAGAAAGGTAAATATGGGCTAACTTCTGTCACTCAACTCAATTTGCCTTTTTTTTATGTCTTCATATCCCTGTGCTTAAATCCTTGAACGATGGAGAGGCTAGGCATCATACAGTGTAATGGGACATCCACAACTGGGAAAACACATTGCTTAGGGCCACAAGATGACAGGGTGTACGTGGAAGAACTGAAAGATGAAGGACAAGACATCACAGTCTTGTCATTGCTACTTTTTCTATTGAAGTGCAGGGTCAGGCTCCATTTGACCAACCTTACCCAGCTACTGAGTTTCATGACGTGACTTTTTTCTTGTGAAGAATTTCCTGGCAGGCTTAGCCCTGGGTTAGAAAGTCATGCAGATCAGGAATCAAGAGGTGACTTAATGATGACACATTAAAATCTGAAGTGCATGGGATATACCAGTCAGAAATTCCACACTGTCTGCAGAGGACTTCTTTAGCTTGACTGTTCCCAAATACAAGCCAGAAATTACTTTAATATTACTTATCCAAGCACAGAAAGCTTTGACCTAATTACCAGTATCAATGGGAAATATTTATGCCAATCTCCAAAGAATTAGAAAAAAGGAATATACAAAGAGAACAGCATTTCTTTTTGTTCCAATCATTATTTTTTTGATCTATTTCTAAAATTATTTTCTATTTGGACCTATGCTAAAATTTGGCACAAATCGCTTTCCTTACTGGGGAGTCATCAGCACCAATCTGAAGTTCTGAAACAGTCAGCAAAGCACAAGTAAACTCAAAATCCAGAAAACCACTGGTTATGTCTGCTCAAACAAACAAAAAACCCTACCATTACCACTGTGTTCAACAGTAAATGCATGCTTTGGTTTAGTTCCAGGCAGGACAGCTGCCCCCAAAGGAATATTTTTAATAGAAAATAATTGCTGTAAAAACAAACCAGAGTTCAACTGGCAGATACTGTAAAATCAAAGCAGCACTATAAAGGACTGACTGTATCCCATCTCTTTACTAGATTCAGAACATAAAATAACATTTGTAGCTTTAAAAAAAAAAATGTGCAGGTAAAAGAATTTATTGCTATTACTTTTACTCCAAAGTTCTCTTCTTCACAATTTAGTAGTAAGTAGCTTTTAAACATTTATTTTCTCCATAGCTCAGGACAGCTTATGTAGCAAAACTTCAATGAAATGTCAAAAAACATTGTTAAACAGCCAGTACTAAGATCAATCAGGTTTTGTACCGCATTAATAAACAGGCTATTTCACAGTGTTTTGGTTGAACAAAGGGAAAAAACCCAAACACAGAACTGCAGGTGCTCATATAGAAGAAAGGAGCTGCAAGCCAAATCATTGCAGGAAATCCTAACTTGAATTTGAAACAGAAATCACTAACTCAGGCTCTGACCAAAATGGGCACAGAATTTGTAATTCTATGTTTGGAAAATGTCAGAAATTGAGGAAAAAAACACAGCAATACTTAAACAAGATTAGCTAAACTGACATTCAAATAAATAGTTTGAGACTTGGCAGAACACAAATCACATAAAACATCTTTGTCAGCAACATAGACAGCAGGACTGAGAGCACCCTCAGCAAGTTTGCCAATGACACCAAGATGTGTGGTGTGCTTGACACGCTGCAGGGAAGGAGTGCAATCCCGAGGAACCCTGACAGACTCCAGAGGTGGGCCTATGCAAACCTCGAAGTTTAACAAGGCTAAGTGCAAGGTCCTGCACATGGGTAGGGGCAGTCCCAAGCCCAGATATAGGCTGGGTAGAGACTGGATTGAGAGCGGCCCTGAGAAAAAGGACTAAACATGCTCCATCAATGTGTGCTTGCAGCCCAGGAAGCCAACCATGTTCTAAGCTGCATCACCAGCAGCATAGTCAGCAGGTCGAGGGAGAGAATTCTCCCCTTCTACTCTGCTTTCATCCTGCATCCAGCACTGAGGCCACTGACATAAGAAGGACATGGACCTATTGAAGTGAGTCCAGAGTAGGACCATGAAGATGACCAGAGGGCTGGAGCACCTCTCCTATGAAGACAGGCTGACAGACTCAGAGTTGTTCAGACTGGTGAAGAGAAGGCTCCAGGGAGACCTTAGAAGAGTCTTTCAGCACCTAAAGCAGACCTTTACAAGAAAGCTGGAGAGGGCATGCAGTGACTGGACAAGGGGGAATGTCTTTAAACTGAAAGAGGGCTGGGTTACATTAGATATAAAGAAAAAGTTCTTCACTGTGAGTGTAGTGCACTGAAAGAGGTTGCCCGGAGGAGTTGTGGATGCTCCATCCCTGGGAGTGTTCAAGGACAGGTTGAATGGGGCTTTCAACAATCTGGTCTAGTGGAAGGTGACCCCTCCTGTGGAAGGTGGAGTTGGAGCTAGATGATCTTTAAGATTTTTTCCAACCCAAATCATGCTATGATTCTATGGTATCCTGATTATAGTACATTATTACAAGCTGAAGCCATCTGATACTATGAATTCCAACTCTAATTGCAAGGAATACTTGACGGTACTCCTTAGAATCCTGCTATTCTATCACTACTTATCTGGCATCAATATATTTTCAGTCTTGGGATCACCAGTTTAATAGTAGTTAATGGCCTCATCTCTTCACCACTGACATATTAGATCAGACTACTAAACAGCGACTTTACTCCACATACCATTTAATTTTGTTGACTTGTGTGACAAGCAGCTGTGCTGCCGAGCAGTAACCATTCCAATAGCTTGCCTCTTCTCACTGTGATTAAATTTTCTTACCTCAGTTTCATCTTTGACAAACACTAAGCTCTTGGCTGACCTGTCTGTAATCTTAGATAACAAAATAACAATAATGAAAAACAAATAGATGCAAAAACCTCTGCTAAAATTCTTCCTGCCATTTCAATTTATTTGCTATGACAAATCTTTCACTTGTATCACTGTACCCTTTTTCGTTTTCCCTAGCAGTAACTATTAAAATACAGACAGCAGAAAATTAATAGGACTTTGAAGATGGAAAAAGCAGGTAGTGCTCAATCACACAGTTGAAAACGCCATGGTTTTAATCATAAATGTTGTGTACACAATCCTCACCTTCAGTACAGCGCATAAGCAGAACTATATGACATCTCATTGGGGGATCCGCTTTGCCTAATTCAGCCTTCAAGGTTGCCTCTCATTATTACAACATATGTGACTAATAAGTCTATACTTGGTCTTGTCTGCTCTATAATGCTATGTTAAAACCAACCAACCACAAAACTGAAAACCAGACACTACAAATGATTTCAGATCTTCCCTAATTCCACCTTGTAAACATCAAGCTATTTCCAAGTGCGCAGATACAGTGCTGCTTTTCACAAGAAGTAGCCTTTTTCATACTAGCACTGTATTTGAAGTATAAATATGCAATGAATCTTATAAAGCCAGCAGTCTTGGAACAGTCATCATTGTCTTCATACTGCCTTGGCACACACTGCATACCTGGTATGGTTTGAGATTTCTCAAGCTTTCTGTTTCAAGTTGACATATTCAAAAAACTCACCCATCTGACAACTAGCACTGCCTGTACAGAATCCCAGTGCAACAAAAATTCTGAACTTTGAAACATGTCTCTTTCAGGATAATTCTAGTATGCTACTTAGCAGTACACCCAAACTTCAACTAACCACAGCACTACAAACAAAATCCTGAATTATCTGCCCAATGAAATTGACCATGTTCCATTTCATTTACACCCAAGGGTTTACTAAAACTCACCTTTCAAAAAGATGCAGAAGACTCCCATTACTTTGAAGTCAAATTAATACCTTTGGAAGGCAAAGAGAGCAAGAAAAAGTTCCTTGTAAGAAAGCTCTGCAAGGAAATTAAAACAAATCCTTCCGAGTTGGCAGCTTTAAGACTGGGAAGGAACGCTAGGGAGTCAGACTCATCAGCAAAGCAGAGGGTGTGGAAATCATTATTTCCAGCTCATGAAGAACTCGGTGTTGAGATAGGAGTCTCCTCCTGAATCCTGAGATGAAAGAATCAAGACACAGAACACTGTACCACGAATCATTCTGCTGCCTTGTTCTCTCTGTGTGCGCACACACGCATGCATAGACTCCATACATCCTGCAACAAGACAAGCTGAAAGCCACTTGAACTGGGTGTCACTGTATCCTGCTGCTAAAAATAGGCACAAAGCTCTGTAAAACCTGTTCCAATACATCATGTCCCATATAACAGACTGTAGCAGTGTACTTAAAACCACCACTTTGTTGCTTCTTACCATTTTACTGTAATTCATTATTCATCCTATCTAATGAACAACAAAACTTTAATGTAACAGGTGAACTCTTCAAAATCATGTTGAAATTGTGTTTCTTATTTCGAAGGATGATACTAAGCAGAAGAAATGTTTCACAACAGCTATTCTGAAAACTTTGAGGTTTACATAGAATGGTTTTTTAATTAGATGTTTTTACGTGTCCTAGCAGAATGAGGTCCCAACCTGACCTGATTTTGCAAGCACCAGCACCATACATATAATCTTTAAAAAAGATAAAAAAGAAACAAAGCCAAAAAAAACCACAACCAGACACAGCCAAATCAAAGCACACACATAAGCAACAACAATGTGAATTCATCAAGTGGGGGAAAAAAAAAATTAGCCGTTTTTCAAGCTTATTCAAGGCCTGTAACATTCTGCCTAAATCAATATGAAAGAAGTCTGTCAGCTTTTCCCCAAGCTGTCGTGTGCATCTTTCTTCCCAGTGGTGAAACTCAGACTTTCAGAAACTGTAACAACAATAAATACCACAAAAGGCGGGAGCTTGCAAAAACTGCAGTAAATGTTGAGAACCCATTAAAGTTGGGTATTGGTACCTTTTCATGCACCGTTTTAGAGACATAAACATAGGCTTATGGGGTTAAAATGCACTCCTGAAAATGAAATTTCTAGACCTTATAATGCATTTGTTTTCTCTGTACTTCTTTCTTTGCTATTACAGCTATTTAATTCTATTTCTCATACAGCAAAATGTACTTTCTCTGTTGCTGAACTACAGGTGTTTTCTGTGTTGAACGTTGGCAGCAAATTCTAAAGCATGTTAACGCCAATTGCTACCACTTTATAATACTTGCCATCAACTATACATCTTGCAGATTCTGTAATAAGAAAAACAAATATTGATTTTTACCCTTATCGACTTACTTGCTTTATTAAAAAAAAAGGTAGCGTTTTTTCCTGCCACCATTTACCTTCTAAAGCTTACGCTTTAAAAGCTACATGCGGCTCAATCAAAACACAAGAAAAGAGATACTAACTAAACACAAATCAGAGATTTAAAAGTAAATCTGAAAATTACTAAAACTCCCAACTTACAGCATTGCTCCTAGTATGTGTCTTTTGCATATAATTTTGCATATTGGAATAAGGCAATCCTTAAGTGAAGTGTTTGGAAACCCAGAGTACCCCAGTGACAGAAAACCCTATTATCAAAAGAATGGGAAATGGGCTAGTTTTATAATGAATTGTATATTTTAACTTCATTATCTCAACTTCTTACTTTATTTCAGTATCTGAAGTTAATCAAATTATTATGAGAAATAGCTCATGGCAGAGAATAATACTTGAATATGACTTCAAATTAAAAAGCATTTTTAGCTACCTCACTGGACATTCAGCTATCCTGAGCAAACTGGTAGCACACAGATACTCAGTGAAAAATAGAAATATTTTTAAATTAGCAATGCTTCTTTGCCTTTTAGATTATGACCTTAATTTTTTTTTTTTTTAATTCTTTTTTTTTTTTAAGAAACATTAAGAGACATAAACCTATTCTGGGTGATTTTTCAGTCAAGTAATTATCTTACCGTCTGGTTTTCATAAAAAATTATCCTTGCAAGATTAGAAAGAACATATGTAAATTACTGTAGGAACAGGACCTAAACCAATTTAAAATGTCACATCATTTCTTTACTTGTCACATATATTTGCTGATTTTACTATTCAAGGCTTCATTTTAAGCAAGTTGAACTGCATTCCAAAATCACAGATTTTTACTGAAGATCTTAAGATGCTGAAAAAACTGCACTTTGAGTATTAGATGATGGAGGAAAAATAAGTGGAGTTTTTTTTTTAATAAAACAAAGGATAAATGAGAAATTTAAGGAAGAAAGCACTGTACAACTAAAAAAGAGCAGGGGGGAAAAAAAAAAAAGAAAGTTAAAAGCCAATAAGTAAATCTCAATATATTATTTATTACAAAAATACACTGGTGTGGGGACCAGAGCAGATTTAACATGAAGCAAGATGCTGTGCAATGTTTAGACATTTTATGCAAATTGGGTCTGATTTTCATGTGGATTAAACACTAGCTAAAAAATTATCATAAAGGTAAGGTAGCAATGTGGAATCTCATACATTCCAACATTAACTTAGTTTTATTTAGGAATCCACAATAGGACTTTGGAACAAGTACACACTAGAGTGATGGCACTGCAGATTATGTTGGCTCTTTGAAGAAAATTCTGAATAGTAATTTAAC
The DNA here is from genome assembly GCA_009867235.2 of Psittacus erithacus. Classification (NCBI taxonomy): domain Eukaryota; kingdom Metazoa; phylum Chordata; class Aves; order Psittaciformes; family Psittacidae; genus Psittacus; species Psittacus erithacus. The sequence goes on along the minus strand of WYDI02025542.1, from coordinate 17,025 downwards.
AGTCAAACCCAAGCAAAGATATCCAAATGTAAAAACTGAAAATGTGGATATTTTTCACAGCAGACAAATACGAACATGAACACATGCTAGCATCTGCAGCCATCCTCAGAGTATTTTGCCATTCCCAAAATAAAACAGGTAGCCACTACAGGCACACTCATTGAGGAAAGGGAGTCATTTAGCATTGTAACATGTAATTCATCATGACTAGATTCACAGGCAGATGACCAGTTCATTGCCTCCATGTGCAAAGAGTAAAAAATAGAATGACGCTGATGTCTACTGCTTGAATCTTAAAGCTGCAAAACTTAGGGCTGCTCCGGACTTCCAGTTCAGTGCTAGTCTTGAATCATATTCAGTTTGAGTGCACTGACAGCTATTCTCAGCATCCCTCTGGAGCAGAGTGCAGGCTTGGTTATCGGCTGTCAGGAGTATCTTATCTAAGTTTTCACCACTGCTTCCAGACATCACTATTTTATAATCAGTATTGCAACAGCCAGCTTTTAAATTCCAAAATTTAAACTCATTTTATTACACAAAAAAACTTAACTCTTTTGTACAATCATTTTTCCGTTGTGTCGTGGTTTAAGCCCAGCCGATAGTTCAGTACCGTATAGCCACTTGCTCACTTCCACCTTTCCCCCTGCCCAAGTGAGATGGGGATGATAATTGAAAGAATATAAACCCCACAAATTGAAATAAGAACAGTTTAATAACTAAAATAAAATATAGTGGTAATAGACAAAATACCAAGTATGACAATAATGATAGTAATCAGAAACAACAACAACAAAAAAAAAAAAGCTCAGAAAACACAAGTGATCCACAATACTGTTGCTCACTACTCGCTGACTGATATTATCCCGACCCGAACAGCAATCAGCCCCTTCCAGGTAACTCCCTCCAGTTTATATACTGGGCATGACATGCTGTGGTATAGGATACCCCTTTGGTTAGTTTGGGTCAGGTGTCCTGGCTCTGCTTCCTCCCAGCTTCTTGCACCTCTCTTCACTGGCAGAGCATGAGAGACTGAAAAGTCTTTGATCACAGTAAGTGCTACCTAGCAACAACTAAAACATCAGTGCATTATCAGCACTGTTCTTGTACTAAAGCTGAAACACAACACTGCATCAGCTCCTAGGAAGAAAAATAAGTGTTACAGCTGAAACCAGGACACATTGGTTGCGCAGTTAAAGGAAAAATTATTCAAAAATTAATTATTTAAAATCAGTGTGCTCTGAATTTTAAATGTTTATTACTGGAAGTTTCTGCAACTTCTGGAACATGTATACTTCATTTAATTTTATCAAGAAACAAAATAACAGTCCTTATATCTGGCATAAGGTAATCCATACATTATGATATCAAGTACAAGATGCTACAGAAACACCATGAGTTAACTCACAGAGAAAGTTCCAACCTCAGTATTAAACCATCTCAACACTCACATATTCATTCCACAGAGCATGTGTAGATTACTGCTTTGCTGTGTGATGACAGACTCTACATACACAACTGATGAGGATGGGTTATTTGAATTACAGTTAAAGGGCTGTTTTTTTCTAGAAGGCCCAGGGAAACTCACATTTCTGTCTTACAGTTTTGCACCATGCTGTTCCTGTATAATGTTTTTTAAATCAGGAATATACCAAAGGAGAAAGTGTTCTTCACGAAGGAGGAACATGTAAACCAAGATATATTCCACTTCAAGTTAAAAAAAGATAAAGCTGTGGCTGGGCACTGTCTGCTACTGACTGTGTAAAATTGCCCCCACCTGGGGGCTCTACTAAATGCTGCAACACTGAAGGGGCGCGAGCCACATCATCCCCTCAGGGTCTGACACACATCAAAACAGTTCAAAGTTAATTTCAAAGGATCCTACAGTTAATGCATCTTTCTGCTTTTCTTGCCACTCCAAATCCTTACACAGGCCTTTCCCATTCCAAGCTCCTAGGTATTTCCGAATGGGTAGTCCACTTTGTCTCTCAAAAAATTTCTCCCTAAAAGACTTCTATGACCTGCTCAGACAACTCAACTCTTACTTGAAATGTGCCCTTCTTGCTGCATCATGTAACCATACAACACAAAGGTGAGGAGAAACACAAGTGTGAACAAAAGGTCACGCCGTGATGATTTTTGCTATTTCCTCTGAGAGCTGGTAATACTTCTAAGTAAGTCATACTTTAGAAGATGAAAAACTAAAACAAACTTAAACAGTCTTTTTCCTTTAAAAGCAAAATATTGTTCAGCTCACTTGGCACACACTTTGGATTGTAAAGTTTTTACAATTTTGAAAAGCCATAAAGTCCCTTTTTTGCCTAACACTGTGCCGGGGAAGACAGAAAATTCATACAAAAAAGTGAATTTAAAGATAAAAACACAGCAGAAGCCTGCAAATAGAGGTGGGAAAAGAGCCATATGTAAAATATATTAAGGAGATAAGACACAAAGCTGTATCAGATAAACTGGTACCCATTAAGAGATTACACTTTTATCTCGCTTATTTCTTCTGTACTGAATAAACAATGGAAAAGTAAACAGAACAAAGGTTTCTGAAACACCACTGTGAACTAGTCAGCTCTTCCCCGACCTCTCCTTCTTTCTCTTTTGGATTTGAATGCATGGCAAAAAGCTGGTAATCAGAACAGTGTAGTTACCTAGAAACTACTTGAGAATTTAGAAAGCACAAACATCAGCCCCAAGTGTAAAAACTAGGGAGTAGAGTGCAAATTTTGAAGTGAGAATATGCTACATGGCTCTCTTGACAAAGGACTACTTTCTTAATAAAAAATATTTCATCTGTCACCAACTTGTGAGGCCAAAACTCTTACCTAAATGATATTTTCTTATTTTATCTGAAGTTCAGATAGAGTATAATCATTATAAAGACTAATATTAAGCAAGCAGAAATTCATATAGTAACAATGTAAGTAAAGAGGAATGCACAGAGTCATGAATTGCATTACAGTACTTAGCTCATGAAGTTTTCTTACAGAGTTTTATGAAAATACTGACTACTTATTTCTGAAATATCACAAAACATGACTATGTTTCCTACTTTAAGATACACAGTTGCTTTTCTTTGAAACATATGTAATACTTAGATTTCACATAATACAAAAGTTATAGAACGCATCGTTATTAAACTCTTGGAAGTGAGGTAAATTCAACAATATTCATGCACATTTAAAAGGCCAGTGGTGAAAGTTATGCAATAAAATCCACAGATGACTAGTATCGGAATTGCTGCCTCTGGCACAAAAGGTGTCTGAGTCAGAAATTGTTAGAGGCTGACACTTCAGAAAATCCTATATCATAGAATGGTTTGGATTGGAAGGGACCTTAAAGATCCTAACTCCAATCATGGGCAGTGACACCTTCCACTACACCAGGTTGCTCAAGCCCCGACCAGCCTGGCCTTGAATACTGCCAGGGATGGGGCATCCACAATTTCTCTATGCAACCTGTGCCAGGGTCTCACCACCCTCACAGTAAAGAGCATCTTCCTGAATATCTAATTTAAATTTAACATCTCTCAGTTTAAAGCCATTACCCTTGTTATATCCCTAATGCCTTAAGTCTTGATATGCTCAGCAACCATATGAAACACCCACAAAAATTAGTTTAAGAATCACAAATCATCAACAAGAAGAAAAATGTCAATTTATTGAAAGCAAAGATAAGTTCAGCAAGAAATGCTTATTAGGCATTCATAATTATTATTGGAATATATCAAAGACACAGCAAAATTACAGAGGAAGATTACGGGATGAGAGACCATCAGGACAGAAATACTAGCTGACATCATGCACGTTTAGAGAACACTAAACAAAGGAAATATGGCTCTTGATTATTTTTTCTTTCCAAAATCGCCCTCAGAAGACAGTAGCATAAGAAAATGTTGAGAAATCAGCAGTCAGTGAAGTGAAAAAGTGTGATAAGTAAGCAGGAATACATATAAGTTTGTCATGGTATTGAGCTGTTTAAAAATAACTGGCATTTAAACCTTGATAATTCTGTACTTCTGCGTTTGAGCAAAAATTGATTATGTGTCTCTGGAATGAAAGATTACAGCCACTGTTAGTGAATTTATAGCAATATAAGATTACTGAAGTCTTGAAATGTTTTTAACCTAAATAGGGAGACTTTAAAGGTCTTAATGAGTCTACATAGTAGCCCAAGGAATCTGAACTAACTGCATATTCTGTGCAGTTCTCAAGACTGAACTGTTTAACACAAAAAAGCTTACGTATATACCAAGAGTCAAAAAAAAAAAATCAGGTCACATATAACTTCTTGAACAATTTGCATGACTATGCACATGCCCATGCATCGCACAAGTAGTTGTTCCAGACTGACAATTGCCCTGCACTACTTCTGGACACTGAGCAGCCTCAAAAATTCCAACGAAATTAACAATTAATGTTATTTTTTTATTTATACTAATTCTTTCTGTAGATAACAGAGGAAATGAGCAAGCTTTTTGTTTTGTTTTGTTTGTTTTGCTTTTTAGGTTTGTTTTTTTTCCCATTAGGGTTTAGAGAAAGATCACTGGGCCTTAAGGCTGGAAGAAAAGGAGAAAATGGCTTGCCTTTTTTCTGATCCAGCTCCACTATGCAGTGTGATGTTACCTTTACACATGACTACTGCTGTCTGGAAACTATGAAAATAAGACTATGGTCCACATCTCACATGCACTGCTGCTAATTAAGTTCTTTCTGATATAATTTGATTTCAAATACAGAAGGGGGAGAAATTACCTTTCTCTTTCTGGGGGAAGACTGATTTTGAAATAAACTTTTATGTGGTTATTTCCTAGAAAATCCAATTTCAGAACTGTAAACTGTTTTTACTAGAGCTGTTCAACATTAAAGACTTCACATTTTAACAACCATACTTTGTGAGCATATTGCACATAATCACAGATGTCAAGTGTAATTTTTCCCATGCCACCTTCCTACAAGCATTTACGGCACTGCGCTTTGTGCCTTAAAATGGGATTATCAGAAATCAAACAGGGTAACACCCTAAAAAAGCCAATCCTTAAATTATTTTACGTTAATATAGGGATTGGGTTGAAAAAAAAGTTAAAGAATAGAACAGAAATTTAATAGATTCATCTCAGTGTAATTTTCTAAAGAGAAAGTAATGTTCACCATTAGGATACTGTTCCTGAAGTACCATGTTAAAGGCATTGCTGTGCAAAATACAACCATTATTAAGATAAACTCAAAACTGCCATAAATAACAATGCTGCCAATTGATGAGCAGCATTCTGCAGGTGTCCTGAATTGCCTATGTCAGTCACACATTGAATGGCATCCCACCTGCAGCTGTTATTGCCATCATAGAAAATCTTAGAATGAATTCAAATGAATTCATATGGATGAAAACAAGTGGAACAATAAGTGAATATACCCTCTTCATATTATGCTTTTCACTTTCATAGGGTCTTACTAAGAACTGCCTTTCCAAGCAGACAGTAGCATTATTCAGTATGAAAGGGAAAAGAAAAAAAAAAAGAAGAAAAAAAAAAAAAGACAAACCAAAAGCCACAACTTATTTTTTTTTTTGATAAAACAAAATCAGTTCAGGTCAGAAAATCTTCTCCAAATACTACCAAAAATTGGAAGTCAAATCACTCTGATTTTTGCTCCCCAACATTAAAAAGGACATCCTACTAGTTCAGACATTTCCTTCAAAGCAGAAAATTAGGCCCCATTTCAATTTAATGCCCAGTTTTGCAATTCTGGCCCTGAACATGAGACCCTTTCCCAAAATAATTCACATAAACCTATTTTTCCTCTAAATACTAGGTATCTCTTTATGAATCTATTGGTTCCTCCTTTTCACCCCAGTTTGGTTCACAAACAAAAGAAAATCAAACACTCAAAACCAAATTAGATTTCATTTAGCCTAGGAAAGACTTCAGTTTTGTCAGCCAAAGCCATTCAATAATACTGATCTGAATTCACAAGTTGTTTTTGTAAAATGGGAAGGTCCTTTTACAGCCAGCTTGCAGTTTGCCTGAACAAAATTGGCCCAGTTACAGTGAGGAAGCCTTTGCAAAACCCGTCTTTTTTGAAACTGCAGTAAGAGATATGAAGTCAGTATTGCTGCTTTCTAGTCTTCTTAACAAGAAAGATGGCAGATATTATTACAAAAGGTAGAGAAGACCAAAATGGATGGCTACATATACGGAAAAATTGCTAGTCAAAGAGCAACTACATAAGCTGTGACCAAGTAGTATGAAGGAAGACAATGCGGAATATCACAAAGGTCAATAAAATTATGGTAGTGGACAAAAGGTCCACTACCTTTTGGTAGGAACAGGAAATCATTTCTCACTGTTTCTCAAGATACAAGAGCTATGAGACACCCAGTGTAATTGCTGCAAGCAAAAATAAAATTAACTACTTTTTTACACCACACAATTAAAATCATAAAAGCCTTTGTCATAGGATGTCTGGGAGGCCAGAAACACAGATGGGTTCACAAGAAATTGGACACTGAAGAGATCCATCCACAGCTATTAACCATGACAGCTGAAGTACTGAGGGCATTAACTGCCAGAACCTTAGCACAGCCTACCACTCTTCACCTGACCTCTCTCAGCCTCCTTCCCTGAACACCCACTATGGACCACTCAAAGAGACACACTGGAAGAAGGGACCTTTAGGGCGTCCTTTCACAAGGCATTCTTCCATAAATTAAAAACAAAAACAAAAACAAAAAATTTGAATAAGGTTGAATAAAAAGTTCTGAAGAACACCAGTGCTGCTTCAAGTCGTATTGTGTATTTTTTAAAGGTCATGTTACATTAAATCGATATATTTCTCATTTTCTGAAATGTGTGCAAAAGTTCCCAATTTTCATGTTATATTATTTTTATCATGCATTTTCTTAATAAAGGATTTAGACACGAGATTCATTAAAACTAACAGATTATTTCCGTATCGAGTTGAAGTTAATGGATATCAAGACACTCGCAGTATTAGATTTAGTAAAATTACCTGCCCATTTCACAGACTTCCTTATAGCATGCATACTCCTAGAACTCTTGTGAAATGAATATAACATAACAGCTGCTACCTCCTATAGCTACCTTCTGGAGTGTCAAGTAATTCATTTTCACATTTCAGCCTTGTGCATAATACATACAAGCTACACTATTCAGTAAACAGGGAACTGATGTGCACACATTTCAATGAAATGGAACAGAAAAGACACAATCCTGAGTCTTTCAATACAGTCTCGCTCTTGTCAAAATCAACAGAACTTCCACTGAGACAACCCGCAGCAACCCTTCAGGAAGTTCAGTCATTTAAATAATTCAAGAGAATTCAAGAAAAAAGCCATGAAAAAGTTGTACCTTTCAGTCAAGAAAGCATTCCTTGTTCAGGCATGTGCTTAAGTGCATGACACTGAAGCTAGAAGCATCATGAACATAAGCAGAGACAACTGCATTCAGTTAATTCCTATTCAGGATAACCCTTAAAATACAAAATTACCTTTCTATATTGGAATTTATGTATCTAAAGTCAGGCACTTAGGTAAATACCTTGCTAAACAGGAGGTGAAATAATGATTTTGAGATCTAAATGCATCAAACATTTATTCTATTCTTTTGTTCAAGTTCAAAATATGCTTCTTGGGAAACACTGTGCACACTCACAGTTCAGAGCACTATGCCAAGACTGCTTCTAGTGCATATGGGTGATGAAGCCAGTGAATTATAAAAAAGGAATGTTTATTAACATGTTTCAACTCTTCCAGAAATGATAAGCCTTTTTTTTTTTTTTAGAAAGCAGTCTATTAAAAATACATTAATATTAAGTAATCAAAGAGACATAAATTTTAGAAAGAATGGTTTAGGACAGATCACTATTTCCATTTCACAGTAATTCATTTGAGAAATGTTCCTAATTAATTTAACATTCATTTTTACTTGCTGAAAGATTAAATGGATTCATCTCGCTCTTGCTGCATAAGTTTAAATGAATAGCTTTAAATGCCCCTTATATTTATAGCAAACTATTTTGCCTGTTTGCTTTAGCAGAAAAAAGAACTCTTTTTGTTTCTGTAGGAAAAAAAGTAAATGAAGCCAGTGGAAGAAATGCAAACAGAACTGAGCAATGTGTCTTTTTTTGGTTTTTATTAAGTGCAAATCTTACTCTCTTGACCAGTGGTTACCAGGAAAGTTTCTCAGGAAACTAAAACCCAAAAGGCTGGGCAAAGAGGGCTACTTACTGCATTTTTGCCAAATACTTCTTAATTCCATTCTCAGAAATTAAAGTAGCTCCTGCTAAGACAATAGACAAAAGGATTTAAAAACTGCACTTCAGGGGACTGGAATAAGCAGCATGTTATTACTCTGCTTCAAAAGATTCGCGAAACTGGTATGCATAGTGCGGACTTTCCTTGATCCCACATCAGTTTCTCTCGCCTTTCTAATTTTACACTGGCTCTTAAATAACTGAGGAGGAAACAGAATTGGTGACCAACCCAGAAGCTTAGAGGAAAAAAAAAAAATAAAAAAAAAATAGGCTTTCTATACCTATGTATCCCCCCCAGTCCTACAGAACTATGTTCAAAGCAGCACTGTATTATCACATTTATAGTGTTCTGGAAAACACACATATCATGGACTAAGACATTCATATTAATTTGAATTATTTGTGCAGGGAACCATGCCTTTACCCAAGCCAGTCTGGCCACTTACCCACTGCACACTTGATTAATTTGCAGAATGCTCATGACACTTCCTCATGAGGCAAAGCTTGTACCTAGACAGTGGTTCATTTTTTAAATTCAATCACTTAGAGCAGGATAAACAGAAGTTTTCATTCATCCCAGGTGTCTGTTAATCATTACACTAGCAAGTCCTGGTCCATCTTTTAGTCTGTTTTGCTCAAAGGATCCTCAGATCCTTTTCAACACAGCAAAATGCAGTCTTCATAAACAAGCTTGGTTAACAACGTCTGTTTGATGTATCTTCTGTCTGGCTGAAGCGATATCACAGACTAAGCATACAAAGAACAGTGATGGTGTACTTCACTTGAGAGAAAGCCTTCCCTCTCTCCATATGCCCACTGGTATAGCTGTTACATTTACTCTCATCTTCAGTACCTAAAACCAAAAAGTTAGATTGACAATACTGCAGCCCTTGACCCAGGATCTGAAAGGCATATGATTCAGAATAGTTTGCTTTCCAAAGGATTGCCATTTGGCTAAATAAACAACTGCCAGTTCAGTTGTGTTGTTTTTTGGGGGAGAGTTATTTAACACTACATGGAGATCATTGAAACCTGTCACACACTACATTACAAGTTTGACCTCATAACTCAGGTTTCTGAGTTTTGTTTTCACTGTGAAATCAGGCATCACAATTTTGACACTTTCTGCAGAACTATGTGATAGGGGCTTGGAAACACCAAGTGAAAATTTGTGCTTTCTCAATACTTTCTACCATCCCAAATTACTTATCCCACTTTCACTAAAATGAGCATGTCACATCACAGTGAGTTGTTTTACCAAGTTATTTTATCCAAAGCTGCCTCAGCAAACTGAAGTAATTCCTCAGAAAATAAACAAATAGTTGGTGTCTTAAAGCATTTTAAAATTATGGAAAACCTCATAATTTACTTCCAGGATTCATTTCAGGGCTTGCCTCAACTCAGTGAACAAGCATAGGGCCTAAGTCATAAAATGCTATTTATAAAAATTAGAAAAACATAAAATTTTATTAAGCATTAAATTAACTATATAAAAGAATGAGAAAACATTAGGTTGTCTCCGATTTTTTTTTCTAATAGTGCTGCATTTAAATGATCACTATAATTCTTGACTTTAATTCAAACAAACCTAATTGCGCATGGTTCAATTTGAACATCATGAAAATGTAAAGCATACATCAATGGGTTTAATATTTACTGCACTACTTAATTGCACTTTAAACTGAAACAGAAAATAAAAAAAAAAGATTTGATGAGTTTCTTTGCTTCATAAATAACAATATCCTAGCCAAAGATCATGGGAGAATTTGCCAACAGTAAATTTCACTGGTTTATCTAAAAGTTTAATATTATTTTACTTCCTTGTTAATATAAAAGCAACAGTGGGGCTACAGATAATTGGTCATGGCAAATAAACGTCAATTCTGGATCTACTTGCAGTGAGATTAAATGTTAATGAGTCACGGGAAACAATACAAAATGTGTCTACTACTATTTAATGCATCAGCATGAAACACTAACATACCAAAACTGAATAAAAAAATTTGAGAGGTAGCAATTTAACAGGTTGCTAATTCCATCATTTATATTACCTTCTATTTGTGAAAAGTAAGAATGGAGAGGGCGCCAGCAAGAACCAACACAAAGAATTAGATGCTATTTATATTCATTCAAGATTTCAAAATATTTTTTAACATCAAACTGGAAATACCCAGATTTTGTGCTGCCTCCATTTAATAAGAGTGTGAAATTCACACTGTTCTATGACAGTATATTTTAATCTTCCTTGGTTCTCTATCTTCCGAGTCAGATTAAAATGCAGCTCAAAACCAGCACAAGCAATACGGAAGGAAGGGAGGTCATAGTTCTTACATGATGCTATTTTCTTTTTCTTAACATTTTCGTTAACTAAAGATCCTGACTATAGCTTTCTGAAATAACACTGTCTATTGTAAATCGCTCTAATTTGTTTTTCCAAGATAGAAAATGGCTAACAATTACACTTACAGCTTTTTGGAGCACAGCTTTATTTGATTAAACAATAGAACTGCTTTTTGAAGCTTTTCAGCATCTGCATTTCAAAATCCAGTGATGTGATTCAGAACCTCTCTTCACTGAAGCTAATTATTAAAACCACCTACTACCTCCTACCCCAAACCTAAACAGTGGACAGAGCAGACCAGCCCCAGAGTCTCCAACGCACGGACCAGTCTCTTGCAGTTTTAAAATAGTACTGAGTGTATTTTTTATACAGTGCAATTGTTTTATACCATTAGACATCATTCTGGTACCATTCAAAGGGACAGCTATGTAGATGGATTTCCAGGCACTATTTTTCACATCCTTTTTAAGATGAGCCACAGCCATCACCATTCCTAATATAGCATGCAAAATATTTAGATATGATACACCAACTGAACTAGGCAGCAAAGCTGGATTAAATCTCTGTTTCTCTAGAACATTCTGCACTGAGACGCAATTATTACTGTTAGTGGCAATCACATTATTCCAGGTTATACCAATATTCTGCTGGAATGAATGTAGAGCCAAGTTAGATCAAAGGTATCCTGCTGACCCTGCCTCTGGATACTTCATGATATATGAGGCATAGGTAATACTTTCTGTAAATGTATCACAGCATCTGCCAAACTGTGCTTTGGGCAGTTTTTGGATTCTTTAGCCCTCAGGACTGAGGTTTCCTGAATGAAGATTCCTGCTTTCTTAGAAAACCCTATCATAGTATTCCACATTGACAGGTATCATCACACAGCAAGACTCAAAGTGATACTAGACAAGCGCTAGTCAAATTATGAAGCCAAGTAATTTTTAACCACCTTCCTGGCTACTGAATAAGTTTAATCACCTGAAACTATCTGCAATCACTTCTACTACATTTACCTCTCCTGCTAAGTTTACAGTTCCTGTTTCCAGTTCTTCACTGGAAAACCTGGAGTCATCCATCATTTTCTTCATTATTGTTCTTGTCCCCAAATCTAAGCTTAATCTGCTCAGATACTAGCATTTGCTAAATTTTCATCATAACAACTGACATGATTAGGAGACACACATAAGTGCTGAACAAAACTTAACACTGTTAACACTCCAATTTAGCTACTGAGCACAAGCTTGCATCAAGATACTGAACACAAACTAATATTTGTTTTAGCTTCCTAAGACCATTTGTCTGATTTCTTGATGAAAAAGTTTCTGCCCTCAGCAATGTCCTTCAAGATTTCTTCCCTGTATGTGGCTTCTTTTTTCCCCCCTCTCCCCTCACCCCCTTTTTTTTGGCTCTATATTTAAGGAAAGTATCCTTTCTTTTCCCTCCCTCTAACATGAATGAATCATTTGACTGGCTCTCCTTCTTTATTCATGAAACAGAAACTTAACACACACAACTGTTAGTCGTATTCTTCACTTAGGAAGGCTTTCTTGAAGGAACTCAGATTTTCCAACCACTGTCTTCTGGTCTGTTGAAAATTTCCCTACTTTCCCTGAAGTTAAACTCATCAACCCCAGGTTCCACATACTTATCTTCTACCCACAATACCCCTTCCCCGTGTTAATACTGCCATTGCTGCAGAAGCCTAACAGATGGCAGCAGTGTCCAACTTAATACCAGTAATAACAAAAAATATCCCAAAGCATCCAACTCATAGTCTCTTCCAGCCTTCTGCTGATGCTAGCCTAATTCTCTTTGCCTATACTTCTGCAATTTCTAATAACAAAATGTTGTAAGGTATTTTACAAGGTCCTTTGCACTCTTCATACCTTTTTCAAGACACTGCATTTGTTTGCTTAAGAGCTTTGTGTGCCATTTTCCATGAACTCGTATATTCACTCACACAAACAAGCCTGAGGAAGATAGACAGTATTCTGGATTTTTTGTCAAAATCTACCTTATATTAGTTTCTGAGCTGGTCATTTTCTTCCTTCACAAATTCTAAATCCTTTGGTGAGAAACAATTCTTTTTCTTCCAATACCAAAATTCTTGTCCCAGGTCTCAATGATTTTACAGGCTTCTTCTAGGACTTCAGTTAGCCCACTCAGATTAGTGTCTGCAGCAAGTCTCACTCTGATAAAAAGCATTCCTGATTTTGAATTTGAAAACCTAATTCTAACTAATAAGCTTTATTACTTGTTATTACAAAGAACCTAGTGAGAATTCAGAAGCCCCACTGGAAGACATATTACAGAAAAGACAGTCTGTGCCCCACTACATTCACAAGATTACACCACCAGCACAGACCCAGCAACGATTTCAGGTTCTCAGATCTCACTGAAGACAGACATTAAGCACCACTTTGCCTCTGAGGGTCTGCATTGCAGCTTCCAAATGAAATCAGATGATTTCTTTTGCCTACTGAAATGCACAGTCAGCACTTCACCTGATTACAAATTTGAAGACCCTGAGCAAGATTCAGGTAAACCTAACCACAGTTTCAGTAGTCAATAATGATTTTGACTGGGAAGCAAGCAAGTTCACCTGCCAAGAGCAGCAAGCGTGATCAAGCCACTCTTGCTTCTCCAGTACCTGTGGTGTTGGGAGTAGGGATTACTGCTGCTAAATGATGAGCAAAACCTGGAAAATACTAATGCATGCAGACCTGAGACTTCCACATTACACTCTAGAACCAAAACATTCAAGTGCAGCAATACATAAATGCATGGGCCAACTTCACCACATATAACTTCCCACCTATACCTACATTTATGCAAAAACCAAGAAAGTCATACCACAAATGATAAATCAAGGGCTTTGCAATAAATTGTCTTTTTCACTGTAACATCAAGATGCCCAAACAGCAGATAAACTACACATCACGCTAGGTCACAGCTGTTCAACTAGTCTCCTTCAAGGTCCAAATTGTTAATTTCTGACAGGGTCTACTCAACAGGAAATCACCTGTGAGCTCAAACTCTGCTACCCTCAGAGCTGGAAACAAAGGTAGCACACTACAGCCAATCTCCAAGAGACCAAGGGAGTAATAAGGAACATGAGGGCTTTTTCATTTGAGATCACTGTACAGGCTAACTTTATAGTCAAGGCAGAGCAACAAGCAGTTTTAGAGTTTGGATAACCTGAAATATTTTAATTTGCAGTTATAAAATTCAACAAGTGTCTATTTCTCTCCACTACAATAACAGGAAATGAAAGCCACTAACTCACTCTGGTGAAGATGCTTAAAGTGAAACAGGATGAAACCCACAAAGTTGAGTTCTGGAAAGTATTAATGTGGCTTGGATCTAGACCAGACCCTATTCTTCAGGCATTTCTCTACTAACAAATACAGATATGTTTAAACACCTACACACATCTTAATATGGTATTTCCCAGGTCTAATTTTTCTCTCCCTCTCCATTTAACTCGCTGACATAAATAACAGCTGCATGCATGTGTATGCACAGAACTGACTCCAGGCATCTTTGCAGTTTGATTTATTTTTTTTTAAAAATGTAATTAGGAAAGTACATCGAAATGCTTAATCTGTGTGTTTTGGGAGAAATGTTTGATGGTGAGTAATTAGTGCACAAAATTTACATTTAGAAATATAGTATCCAGGCATTGCAATAATCAAAATATTTGCAGAAATCATAATAGAAAGAAAAATAAGTTTATACATGGTTTCCTGGCAAGTTTTCATGAATATCTTCGCTGGTTTGGGGATTTATTTTTTTTTTTTGTCCTTGCTTGCTTGTTTTTTTTGAACTACAGTTTTGGATATGCTTCAGTTTATTAACCAAATAAAAAACTACCTGAAGCTGAGTGAGCCATAACTATATACATCTTTTCAAGGGGAGTAGGAAAACCTGGAGGCTGTAATTTTAAATTATTTACTTTTTTCTTTGTAACAAGCCATCTGTAAACAGTGCACAATATAATTCCACTCATATAGTTTATTTCCTTTAACATGTTTCTATTTGGGATTGTATTTACCTAGAGCTTAGTTCTGTTAATTCTTAAAAGTCTACAAAACTTTAAATTCTCAAAACACAGTAAAGGCCACACACATGACAAGCTGTGTCCTACGTTGTTTAAAATTGTTTGCCTTAAGATAAAAAACGTGATCTGGCACACAAGATGAAATCAAAGCTTTTAGAAAAAGAGTCTCTCACACTGAAATAAAAAATTAAAACTTTGAGACTGACTAGAAGACTCAGAGAAAGGAAACAAAGTGGAAGGAAAAAGTCTTTGTAGTGGTGTAGTGAAATCATTCTACAAAGATTTTTTTTTTCTTCCCAGAAAATCCTGTGCACGTGCAGGCTCAGCAAACCTTGATATTTTGAAATCCTGCTGAGGTTTCAGTAGGTTGGAGAGAATTTCTTTTTCATCGCTGCTGTCAGGAAAAAAAAGGAAAAAAAAAAGCTACACCAACTGCTCTCAGCTGGAGCTTTCCATTACAAACATAAAGAAAATAATTCCAAAAGCTGCAGAGTTGCAAAAATTCTGAATAGCTTTAAAATTCAAGTGTCATGAGAAGTGGACTCCAACAGAGGATTAACTCCAACCCCTAATTCAAATATAAAGTTATCCCTGCTCTAAAAGTCCAGTTGAACAAGCATGCTATGAAGAAGTGTCTCACATTGTAAGAACATGAAAGATAATTGTAGCTGAACTTAAAATCATGCACTCAAGAAACTGATGGCAAAGAACCTGGTTGATAACTATGACGACTTCTTAAAAAGTAGGGTTTTGCACTGTACAGTGCAAGAGACATCCTGTTTTATATAAAGAAATCTTCTGTTAATATAGTACAGAGGATTCTAGGAATAGATGCCTACCAGTTTCCACACAAATCTGAAACACCCAGCAGAAAAAATAGGTTAACCTGAAGTCCACAGCTCCGGCTCTCAAAGGCTGCATTAAATCACATAGCCCTGCATTTTCCCCTTGGCTGTATCCTGTAAAGAATATTGTGCATTCCTATCCTCTGGGAAGATTTGATATAAAACCAAAGTGACCAGAATACTGAGATATAAATCCCCAGGGTAAGGGAATTCAGAGAAAAGGCTCCAGTAGTAATCTTAACCAATCTTACAAGAAGGAGACACAATACCATTTTTCATCACACAACTGTCTGACAATAAGCAGCACAGATATACACAATATAACCAAGGTAATATTGAAAGCTATTCATGATTTGTAATGAAATCAGATCATATACATACAAAAAAAAAACCTTTGATTTAATACATCTATTGTTTAATGCTTAATCCTGCTTATGATTTTGCATATTTGTGTTCACCCATAGACCACCCTACACATTGTCCCCCTGTGAAGGATTCCCTAGGTAAAGGAGAGACCACATACAGATTACTCTGTATCAATGAGTTTCTCTTCCAAAGCAGCAATTACAATTAATTTAGCACTTGCATGTCCTTTCCTACAATAGGGTCAGGTTCAGAAATTCAAAGGTAAGTTGGTAGGCAGGGTGAGAGAGGAAACAGCTTCAGAAACTAAATCCTCCACTGAGTTGTGTTCTGCTGCCAAAAAAAAAACCCAAAAATCCCAAACAAAAACCCAACAAGAAATTGAAGCCAAAGGGAGAAACCAAACAGGCAAGAATCCTTTGCACTAGCCAGAGAAAGTTGGGTCTAAGAACCCATCAGGCTTAACAGCAGTGTTTCAAAACGGCAGGTAGAAGGAATGGAGTATAGATAAGAGAAATCCATGTTCCCATCACTAGATAAATCCAGATTTTGTTTAGAGTTGTTACTGGGCTGTATACTCATTCAAGTAACTTTAATCTAAAAAAAAAAACCAACAAAAACCAACCCAAACCAACAAACAAAAAAGAAAAACAAAACACCAACAAAAAACCAAAAAAACAAAACCAAAACCCAACACTGCTTGCAATAGGAGTAGAAAACAATCACAGTGATACTGAGAGGAAAGGAAGCTACTGCTACTTCAGTTGGAAAGGAACTACAATGATCATTTAGTCCAAACTGACCAAGTCAGAACTGACCAACTTAAAGCATGTCATTAACGACATTGCCTAAAATCCTCTTGAACACTGACAGGAAATAGGTTTCTTCAATAAGGAGGGGAAAATGCTGATCTTGCATTGATCATTGCCCTCTAATTCAGTTCTTTCTAGTGAGACATTCTGAAACACAAGGAAAAGGATCCTGAGTTTCTCCTCTTTAGAAGGCATTTGTGTTTACATTGATTAGGAGTAAGAAAACACATGTTAGATTAACCGATAACTGTTGAGGAATGGCTTGATGAGAAAGGGCATGGCTCTCTGGAGCAGTTGTACAAGCAGACTAAATGCTAGGCCGCAC
>WYDI02025541.1:0-14992 GCA_009867235.2 Psittacus erithacus | reverse complement strand
GTGGCTGCCCCATCCCTGGCAGTGTTCAAGGCCAGGTTGGACGGGGCTTGGAGCAACCTGGTCTAGTGGAAGGTGTTTCTGCCTGTGGCAGAGAGTTGGAACTGGATGAGCTTTAAGGCACCTTCGAACTCAAACAAGCCCGGGATTCTATGACGACTTCTTTCCACCCTTCACACCACATGCAAGCCAATCCAACCCAAAGGGCTGGCTCTTCTCCAAGGGAGGGGAAGCCTTTGCTCACCTTTTCCTTCAAACATGCCTATAAGCTGTGCCCCCATGGCCATGGCCACGTTGGAGATGAGGCAGGATGCCAGCTTCTGGCTGTGGGACATCAAGTCGTAGCGGGGTGAGATGAAGAAGTAAGGGATGTAGGAGAAGAAGTAGAGGAAGCCGCCAGCGGCAGCCGCAACATTTGCTGCCAGCACAGGGAAAAGCAGGAAGGAAAATATCAGTAACATGGTGATGCCACCAACTACTTCTCACCAGCTTTCCCTCCAGGGAGATCCAAGCTTTTTGTTTGAAATGTGGTTACACGGGGGCAGGACGAGGATGTGCCCATGTCCCATGTCAAGGCAGGAGAAGCATGAGAACTCATCCCCATGGCGGGCCACTGCAGAAGCACCCTCTCCCCACCAGACCAGAGTGACATGGGACCAAGACAGCCAGATGAGGCCCTAATGCATGAGTCTGTCTGAACTGCGAAGCAACAGGACACACATCCTTTCCCATGCACTGTGGGGAAAATACATCCAGAAAAGGGAAGAAATGTCCCCCCTGCCACATCATAGCAAGTTCTCCTACACAGAGCCCTGTGCAACATCACGTAACTCTGGACTCAGTGGTCCCAGGATGGATTGATGACCTTCAGAGCTGCCTCCCAACCAAAATTAACCAAAGATTTTACACTCCGGGGCCCATAACGTACCCCTGCCCCACGGGTCAGCAAGACAGGAGGCAGCCATGGAGGGACTTACCTCTTGAGAAGAAGGTGCTCACCATGAAGTTGAAGGAGATAGTGGAGATGGAGAAGATGGCAAGGAAGATGAACACCAGTGTGGGGTCGCTGTTGGTGAGCACTGCTCCCTTTTCACTCACCTACCAAGAAAACCTGATTACACTCCAGGCTGAAGCTGTCCATGGCTGCATGTGTGAGCATCTGAGACCTGATGTCTCCCATGGGTTAAAGACAAACAGAGATGGGTGAGAATGTCCAGGCCCTCCTACAGCACTCCAGAGGGAGGAAATGCAGGTTGCTCCCATGTGACATGGGGTCTTAGAGGCAGGGGACACCTTGCTCAGCATCCAGGCAGCCACCTCCTGCCTCTCATGGTGTGGGTAGGAAAAACGAGTGCTCAAGTCCCTGCAAGGGCACACAGGATGGGAGCAGGGTGGTTGGCTGTGCATGAAATGCTTGACCTCCCTAGTGGGGCTCCCGCCCGCCAGCTCCTGCCAGGGGAGGTTCCCTTTGCTGTGAAAGGGAGCTGTGGGGCCACAGTGCTGCCCACCCAGCTCTGGAAAAGGCCAGCTCCAGCTTCCACTACACATGGAGGTGTCCTGAGACACAAGAACAGCCCAACCCATGAAAGAGGAGCCTTCCCAACCCGGCACCTATGACAGCACAGAGCTTCTGGCCTGGGGAATGACACTCACCTTGACACAGAAGAGCACGGTGACGAAAAACACGGACACCAGAAGGAAGAGGAAGAACATGAGGAACCAGGCGCTCCAGTGCAACCAGTTGCTGAGGCCCATCATATGCATGTACTCCTGTGGGGAGGTCATGCTGTCACTCAGGGTTGCACCCACATTTCCTAGCCATTGCCAGGGCGAGGCGGAGACCTTGGTCAGGGTGGTGTGGCTTTGCCCTGCAGCACTAGTGAAGGAGGTGGCAACCCCAGAAGCCACCAAAGTGATTCTGTGCAGCCTTAGCATCACATGGTGTCCCTCACCTCCCTGCACCCTCTGTGGCCACCAGAGAAGGAGAACATCTCTCGAGATAGCTGAGCTGAACCCAAACCCACAGCAGCCAGTGCCAGCAGGGCAGAGGACAGGACAACCCAACACCCAGAGCAAGCCAAGCCCTGCACACTCAGCCCTGCTGTCACAACCACCATCAGCCGAGCTCCAGTCACCCCCACAAAACAGCTCAGACACATGGGTTTCTACATTCAAGAGATAAAGAACTGGCTTCCCACACACTGAACTCTGAATCCACAAGTGCTGCCCTTTGTTCAAGCCACCTTCCAGCCCAGGAGAAACACCAATCAGCATTGGCCACACAGCAAGGAGAGCTGAGCCGTGTCCTGACAGCAGGATTAACGACATTCCTCCTTGGGACTTGCTAATCTGCTGCCATCCCCACCTCCTGCTCGCTGGCTCCACATCCCACAGGGATTTTGTTCCTCATTTAAAGACAGCATCCATTGGCAAACAGAGGCAGGGGAGCACCCACGTGTCTCACCACTCATGTTACCTTCAGTTTCTTCTCCTTCTCATGCACAACAGCACGGACGATGTTAAGCGACGTGTAGGTGAAGCTGAGCATGAGCAGCAGGGGTAGCTGGTTCTGGATGGCCAGGAGGAAGAGGTCATTGACATACGCTGGGTAGGGGAAGCGCTGCACCACCACCGTGATGTTCTCCAGCAGGCTCATGGAGCTGGCATTGGCGTGGTGCTGCATGATGGCTCTGTCCACTGCGTGCTGCACTGCCAGGAAACCTTCCCGGATGTAACCTGCATTGAGGAACAACACAGTGGAATACAGATGGGTCCAGGGTTTGGAAGGAGGCATTGGCAGAAAGAGAGAAACAGCCATTGTGGAGGGATTGCTTGGGAAGAAGAGGAGGGAACAAAAAAAGGAGCTTGTAGGAAAAGCAAACTAAACCTGACTATCGACATCCTCCTGTGGACAGAGAAGGCTCAGAAAGGATCTACATCAGCCATTTAGATCTCCCATAATCATCAATTCAAAGCAGGTGGCAGAAAAATTCAATTCAAACTGCAGTGGCCTTTCTGCAGACATAGCTTTATCTTTGGAAGGGGAAAGATTCTCCACCATTCACTACCACCAATGTCACTGAGCTTATGGTTGGTCCTTTTTTTTTTCATGTAATCCAGGAGAACACAGGATACTACAGAGGTTTTGGTGAGGAAGAATATATCCTGTTACTCACACATTTGCCTTAAAAGTTTTGTGCATAAAAAGAGGCCAGGTTGGACAGGGCTTGGAGCAACCTGGTCTAGCGGAAGGTGAAAGCGTCCCTGCCCTTGGCACATGGTTAGAACTGGATGAGCTTTAAGGTCCCTTCCAACCTGAACCAGCCGGGGATTCTATGATATCTAGTTTTCAGCTGGTTTATTTTATGTGGGATTTCTGCCACATGGAAACTCAAATTCTGCTCACAAAGTCCCAGAGGAGCATTTTGAAAGTTAATTGCTTCAAATGACTAAGACAGAGAAGAAAAAACTAAGAACCTGAGATCATGAAGACTGTTTTATATTAACTAATTTACTAAGCAAACACTGTAGGGAGGGAACTGGTCTGGTCACTGTGTCCTGCAAAACACTGCAACCAGAAGAATCAACGACTCTGGGGCTCAGGTTTATTTACACTGTAGGAGTAAAACCCGTTCTCCTGGTTTCTCAGCCTCTCAATCTTCTTGACATTGCTATCGAACGATGGAAGAAGAAACCCAATCAAGGGAAATCACCACTTTGCAGCTGAGAGGAAGCTCCTAAAGAACCAAGTCCTAAGCCAGTGCCAACGTCCTGCTACCTCCTGCTTGGTCAGTGGTTTGGCTTCCTGAAAAACCTATGCTCAAACCACAAAATTGCTCCATTAATTTTTAAAGGACTTAAGCACCACAACAAACATTGAGCAGTTTGGACCCTGAAAGAAGTTTTCCATTCAAAATATAAACAGAAAAGAACTTCAAAGCATTTAAATTTAACAAAATTTATGTAAGTAAAAATTATTCTTATCCAATCTTGCTCAGCAGAAGTACCCACAGTGTCACAGAAGTCACAGCATAAAATTTAAATACATACTATAAAGAATGAATATAGTAAATAAATATTTAAAATATGCAAATAAAATGAATTAATTTTTAAAATTAACTTAAACTGATTTTTTTGTATGAAACTATCTATTTAAAAGCTCAGATCCTCAGTGAACCTCTGCAACGAGCCAAGTCACTGCAGAGAAAATCACACCCATCCCTTTGGCGATGAGGCAGCCTCCACCAGAGAAGATGTGGCCCTCACCTGGTGTCCCACCATCAGCAAACTTGGCCTCCCGTGGCCCAGGCAGCTGAAAGAGCGGGAAGAGGTAGCTGGTATGCCAGTCCCGGTCCAGGTTGGGGTTCAGACCCGTCTGCTCACTCCGCGGTGCATTCCTCGGGCTGTACTTGAAGCGCAGCTCATAGTCAATCTGGAAGGAGCACACAAGAGGTGTCGCAGGTGGCAGCAGGGTGCTGTGTCCCACATACTGTGTCCCCCAGTCAGGTCCTCCTCCCCTCTGGGCTCCACTCACCTGGAGAGGCAGTGGGGATGTGCTCTGCTGGAAGTGGTGCTTGAACACAATGGCAGCCAACACACTGCCCGAGTGGTTGTCCAACTTGATGTATTCCTCAAAGTCCCTCTCTGAGGCAAAGCCCTGAGCTGCAGAGGGGAAAAAGACAGAGATCATAGAACCATGGAATGATTTGAGTTGGAATGAACCTTAAACTTCATGTAGTTCCAATCCCCCATCTCAGGCAGGGACACCTTCCACTAGACCAGGTTGCTCCAAGCCCCGTCCAACCTGGCCTTGAACACTGCCAGGGATGGGGAAGCCACAGCTTCTCTGGGCACCCTGTGCCAGCGCCTCAGCACCCTCACAGGGAAGAACTTCTGCCTAAGATCTCATCTCCATTTCCCCTCTGGCAGGCTAAACCCATTAAATGCGGGCATTTAGTGAAGGCAGTGAACATGGCAACTCAACATAGGTTAATGACCATGCAACCACTGCGGTCCAGAACACAAGGGATGTGGTCCAGCCAGAGCTGGGAAACGCCACAGCTGTCAGACACAGATCTATATAGGATGCTACTGTATGAATCACGGGGCGCACAGATGATTCCTCCTCCACAAGAGCAGGAGTCAGCTCTTCTCTCAGAGAAAATCCCAACGTTATCTTCAGTTTGGAACATGAAGTGCTGAAATTTTCTGTGCAACAAGATTCCCAAAATACTTTTTCTCAGAGAAGTAACAGCCACTTTCTGGAACTATTTTAGAGTGACATTTTTCTCAATCGGAACTGCAACAAAATGTGACCACAAATCAAAACAAAATCCTGTAGTTTAAGTGATCAAGGCCAGGTTGGATGGGCTTGGAGCAACCTGGTCTAGTGGAAGGTGTTCCTGCCTGTGGCAGGGGGGTGGAACTGGATGGGCTTTAAGGTCCCTTCCAAACCAAACCAGCCTATAAGTCTATGAAAGGAAAATAAAGCCATTTTCTTGAAGTTCTGAGATAACTTTGCATCCCAAGAACAGAGGATCAGAACTGACTGAAATAAAACTTCACAGCAGTTTCTGGAGTGGATGCTGCAGCCCCGGCCCTGCTGACCTCTGATGCTGATGGGCAGAGCTCTCTCCACCGCCTCGGCAATGCTCCTGACAGCACTGCTGTTGGAGGGAACATAGGCCAGCTCCCAGGGGTTGCTGGGGTGCTGGGAGTAGAAGAAGCTGGGCAGGTCATTCACAGACTCGGTGGGGTAGATGGTGGCGTTGGGGTGGCTGATGGAGTGCACCCGGTGCCGCAGAGCTATCAGGATGGCGGCGAAGAGCAGTGGCAGGCAGATTTCAACGACTGTCACCAAGATCTGCCGCTTCTACAGGGAAGAAAAAAAGAGAAAATAACAGGATGTAACCAGTGAAGGTAATGAGGGTCAGGGCGTGCAAATGCCACACAGCAGAAGCATCCTAGGATTTCACAACCTGGATTTTCTGGAGCCCAGGAATAATACTGTGCCAGTTTCTGATTTCTTCAGGACTTTTCAGCTAAGGTGTCTCCTACCCTAAGCACTGCTCCATCTCAAACCACCCTTCTTTAGAGCCCTCCCCACCATGCTGCTGGGTTTGAATAAGCTGAGCTGGTGGTTTGCCCTTTCCCCACTGTGCCCAGTGGTTGCCTAAATCTCTCCTGCAGGCAACTGCAGTGATGCACCTCTTGAGAAGAGGGACCAGCCACCACTGGGGAACAAAGCAGTGCTTGCTTTCACCAAAGCAAAGCACCCTTGCCCAATGCTTACAGGGCTGGGAGCTAAAAATACTGTAAGTAAATGAAAGTCTGGGATGAGCAAGCAGGGGGAGGTAAAGCAGAGTGCAGAGAAGCTGCTGCAGGCAGTGAATTTGTTTCTGCTGGAGCTTTATGGCTGCAGGCAGCAGGACATGGGTTCTGGATGCCAGCACAGGATGGGACCTGGCAGAGCTGCCCTTGTGCAGCACAGAGAACATCCCCACAGCTCAGCCTCCACCCCAAGGCCTGCCTGCACAAAACACGGTGCCTCATTTGTGTATTTTAATTGAGGTTCAAGCAACTGAACAATGAACTCGAGTGGGGTGAATGAAGTTAGGCAGCCAGGCAGGAGCATGACCCCCAGGACTCCTTCTCCTGCAAACTTCCCACTAGCTACCAACACCCACCACCAACCCAGGTTAATCAGCACTGAAAACTCAGCTGGTCCCTAGGGAGCTGTGACCCAGAGGGGCAGTGACAGCTCAGGAGATGCCTCAGCAGCAGGACACAGGGGTTCACAATTACTCACATGCCCAGAGCAGAAGCAGCAGTATTAACCTCTTCTGAAGACTTCAGCTAAGACAGGCTTTACAAGACATTATAAGGGAGAAGTTCTTCCCTGTGAGGGTGCTGAGGCGCTGGCACAGGGTGCCCAGAGAAGCTGTGGCTGCCCCATCCCTGGCAGTGTTCAAAACCAGGCTGGATGGGGCTTGGAGCAACCTGGTCTAGTGGAAGGTGTCCCTGCTGTGGCAGGGGGTTGGAACTGGATGGGTTTTAAGGTCCCTTCCAACCCAAACCAGTCTGGAATTCTATGATTCTAAACCAAAGAGCAGCAAGCACTCACACTGAGGTGGGCAACATCTGCAGTGGGCAAGAAGGGAGCTCCAAGCACAAACCAGCCCAGGCCCACCAGGGCAGTCGCCCTGCAGCAGTGGGGTGAATGGGCAGAGGGGGCATATGGATGTACAGCCACGAAGCTGCTCCATCGTCCTGGCTCTCAGCATCAACTGCCATAGCCAAAAACCCCTCTTTGGGCTTCCCCTGGGAGGAGTTGCCCGCTCTGGACACAGTCAGGGATGATCCAGTGCTGCATGCAGCCCCAGCAGCATGGCTGGGAAGCAGTGGCTCCCAACAGGAGCTTTGCCAAAGGCCATGCTCATAAAAGCGAACCTTGCAGATGTCTGATGGTTTTATGATGCAGGTCTGGCAGACCAGCTGCCTCCCCCTGATTCACTGTTGTATTACACTTCTCTCAGTGTCCTGGGCTGCCTCCAGAACGGTTGCCTGGCTCCTTGAACTTCCAGGCTAATATAAATGCACCAGCGCAGGCTGAAGTTATTCAAGCCACCGTATTTCAGAGGTGATGGGGACACTCATCCATAATCACCACCTCTGCTTGCCCAGGGCTGCCCGAACTTTGATCAAGCCACGTGTCCTAGAATCCACTTTCACACCAGGGTGATGATGGCTTGGGAGCTCCCTGGACTCATCAAGAGAATGAGTTTTCGTGGAGTTTTAGAGGAGGGGAGCAATGCTCCAGGTTGTACCCCAGCACAGTAAATCCGAGTCAGCTTGTGGCTTCGGAAAACATAAGAGGAAGTGCTCACACCCCAGAGCACATCCAGAAAATTATGCTATTCACCAGCAGAGGGGATGGGGGGTTCCCCTGGATGTGTCTGGGCTGCACAAGGGGGATTCCAGGCCTGCCCATCACACACACCGCAGAGCACACTGCTGGCTGCAGATCAGACATGCTGCCGGTGCCTTTGGTCATATCCCAGCCCTGTGGAAGCCTGGGCTCAGGCGGCCCAGCCAGCCCTTCCCTCTTCTTTTTGTTTATTTTTAAAGCAACATCATGCTAATGAGCAAAACAGGTAATTAAAAGTGTGGAGCCAGGCTGCAGCCAGCTGCACCCCACCTCTTCCACTACTCCAGCCCTGGTCCCAGTGGAGCCACAGCATCTGCACGCTGCTTAAAGGCACTAGGACTTCGTCCAGTAGCAGGTGAGACGTTGCCAGTTAGGAGGTCCTGAGATCCCTCATCATCAGTCAGTTGCCATGAAGAGAGCTGGGCTGGGAGTGGATCCTGGGATGATAGTGGTTTAATGTTTCTAAACCCCCAGATGCTGCTTCTGAGAGTGTATACAGTAATGGAAGGGAAAAAAGCTGGGCTGCAGTTTAGAGGTGCTGTGCTGTAATAAATGCCTCCAGCAGAGGCTGTGTAATGACATAGTTTAATAAACCCACTATCACACAGGAGGGTGTGTGGGTTATCCTGTCCCATAGGAAGGGATGCTGAACTCATGGCTGGAATGCAGGACGGGACAGGGACAACTGAGCACACAGCCCTGCCCACAACACCCTAGCACAAAAGCAGGACAACACCACATGCACAAATAAATCAGTTTTTGTCACAACACATGCACAAATAAACCAGTTTTCCCCCAAGAGATGCCCTGAGACTGTGGTGAAGGTTTGCTGAACAATCAAGACCCACACTTCGTCGTGACAGGAGAAGCCAGAGAACGTGGCACCAGCCTACCTGCAGGATGTAGTTCTTCCAGAGCAGCAGCCCAAACTGCCTGAGAACAACCATCCTCCCATCAGATGGGGGCCACCGCTGCTACCGCCGCTCCGCAGGACCCTGCAAGAGAGGTTAGAGCTGTGAAGCCGGGCAGCATCCCACATCCCACTCAAGGGCAGCTCTCTGTTCCCAGCCTGATGTTGCAACAGCTGGCTCAGTCCCAAATGGGGGAAATAACTGCGGCGCTCCACTCCAAGGGTCATTACTGACCCGTAAGAGCCACAGCTTGTGGTTTACTGGCACAACCCGTTTCCGGTCGTCGACATGACCTGAGCTGCAAGACAGGGAGGCCACAGCTCAGAAACTCAACCTGAGACCAGCAGGGTCTTTCCCCAGCAGCAGGCAGGGAACAGCTTTCCCTAAGCAGTGGAGAACAAGGTTACAGATATACAAACACCAGCATGAGGAGGCCACCCAACCCACTGCAGCCCATTATCTTGGGAGGGTGGAGATTTCAAGCTGTGCCCCCTCATCCTGCAACGTGAAGGGCTGGTTTTGCAATGTTAACACTGCTTTCCCAGAACTCTCCTTGGAGAGGTGAGGATGAGAAGGGGAAGGGAAGTACAAGGTACTTGGGAAGGCTGGCACACAAGGACGGTACACCTGCCTCACCCTGCCTTTGGGAAGCATCGGCCACCCCTCCACGCTGTTCTTGTCTCCATGGCAGTAGTGTTTCCTGAGGAAGCACTGCTGTTCCAACAAGAGTGGGCTGTGATTTCCCACTCTCAGTGAGCTTCCAAGCAGCAGGGCAGCCCTGGCACGAGCAGAGCTCCCTGCCCATGCTGCAGGACACAGGGCAGCCCCAACTGAACAGCCCCCTGGCCTCGGAGCACAGCAATCCCCCCTCTTCCCACAGTGATGGGGCCAGCCTGGGTCACAACAGCACCATCAGCCCCACTGCATCCTCCACCGGTGGGTTCATCCCTGAGAGCCTGTGCTCCAAAGCCTGGCAGCACTGAAAACTGCTGCAGAGATAAGGAGAGGCACATTCAAGGCCAGGTTGGATGGGGCTTGGAGCAACCTGGTCTAGTGGAAGGTGTCCCTGCCTGTGGCAGGGGGTTGGAACTGAATGAGCTTTAAGGTACCTTCCAACACAAACCTATCTGGGATTATGCCCTGGGAGATGCTCAACAGCACATTTTCCAGCCCTGGTCTGGATGGCATCAGCTCCTTGGATCTAGCCAGCACTCAGCAACCTCAAGAGGGAGTTGAGGGTGCCACAGAAAGAGAAGAGGGGAGGTTTTGCCCAACCTCCACTCCTGGACTGTGACTGGTAAATGCACACCAGAAGCAGCATGTGAACAGCTGGGAGCAATTTAGCTGTAGCCAGAGCAAGCTAAAATCCACATAGGCCTGCAGACTAAGCAACAAGCATCCATCTACCCAGCCCACCCTACACCACCAGCCCCCTGAGCTCTGCAGAAGTGTTCTCCTGGCTTCGCACACACCTTCCCATCCCCAACCCAGAACACAGATGGGTTCTCAGAAGAAAAAAAAACACCTTTTTGCCACTCCATGCGTAGAAGTCTGTACAAAGTCATATTCCTGCCAGAAGGTCCTGAGGATCCTTCTCTGGGCAGAAGAAAAGCCCAAGAGATCCTCTTTTGCAGCTCAGAAAAGCACATCAGACACCCTCCAGGCAGCAAGTGGGGAATAAGGAGCAAAGTAGACTTTGTGAGGGTGGCTGTGCTGGACTTCACCTTAAATACCTTCAAGCTCAGCACAAAGCACCATGTCTCCAGCACTGGGTCTTGCCCCAGGGCCCCATGACAGGTCCCCCAACCTCACACACCACACAGGGCAGGATCCCACATCCCTCCAAAGAAGGCCCCCTGGAGCAGAAACCTTACCCATGCACTCACTTGAAGGAATCCAGAGCAAATCACGGAAATCACACTTTTCCCTCCTTTCAGATAATGGGAGACAGCTGCTGCCCCACAGAGATCCCAGCTCCTGCTCCCACGTCCACCCCACCGCACCCTCAAATACAAACTGCCACCTCCCAGTCCCACAGCTGCCACCCAGGCTGCGACAGAAAATGTCAAGCAGCTCTTGGGCAGCACAAACACTGCACAAAGTCAGAAAGCTCCGTTACTGCCAACAACTTTTTTTTTTCCAAGCTTTTTAAGTGTTCCAAGAAAACCCGTCCAGGACCTCTTCCTCGCTGGAGGGTCAGAGAAGGAATAAATTCAGTTCCAACAGGGCTACTCTTACAAGGTGTGAGAGCAAAAGTGGTCTTCCAGGCTTTGGGAATCCACACAAATGATTGTGCTTTCCAACCCAAAAGGGAAAACCATTTTTGGAAGGTATAGCCTGGACCAACTACAAGATGCCTGTGATCATGGGCAGCTCAGGTAGGGTCCCCATCCAACCCCTGCCTGTGTCCAAGACTACCTTTAGCAGCAGAAGACTGTGCAGAGCCATTCAGGACAACAATAGATACCTTGCAGGAGAGCATCTCACGATGCACTTGCCTATTTCCACAGTGGCAGGTTGGGCTGTATCCTCCAAGACACTCTCCTGCCTGATCTCAGCACAAAATGCCGTGAGATAAGACTGACTTTCTCAGCAAGAGACACAAAGATCTGGGGGAAGGGAGAGACAACCAGCACCAGTTTCTGGAAGAACAACCCACTTCCTCTCCCCTCACTGGAAATACCAGGCTCCTGACAGCAGTGGGAGGAAGAGTCTCCTACACATGTGGGACTCGATTCACCCCGCCTATCCCCAGGGAGGCCAGTGAGGAAGGAGACCCTCCTGCCTGCCCACAACCAGGATGGGTGGAAGCCACCCAAGTCCTTACTGCCATGCCAGCACCACCAGCCCCAACAAGCACAGTGCCAGGATGGATAACATCAGGGCCAGGCTGGACCGGAGCTCTCCTCCCAGTGGATTTAGACAAGGACAGGCTGAGGATGGCAGGGATCAAAGCCACAGCATCCCACCTCCCAACCAACTGCCACACTGCCAGGAGCCAGTTGTCCCCAGCCACTGCCTCAGCAGAAAGGGCTGGGTGGAACGAGCAAAGGCCACACACTCCTAGAAGCTGGTGGTTATTTTAGAGCCGTCGCTGTATTTCTGCTCTTCTGATGTCCCGTTCCCATAGAAACAGGGCCTGGAAATGGCAGACGCTGCCTTTCCTTTTTTTTTTCTCTTTTTAATATAAAATCAGCGTTCTCCCCACCAACTGGCTGAGGCACCATGTTATCCCTAGGAGCTGAGCTGCTGACCCTGCCATACTTCTCCATCACCATGGCCAGGCAGAGGACACCGCATGGTACCCAGGGTGGTGGCATTCTGCACACAGTGAGGGCTGCTGGTTGGTTGGGCTCTTTGCACACTGGAGCTGGAAACACCTCTGTGCTCCCACAGCACCCGTGCTAGGAATTAAAAGCATAACAAGGGGAAGGACTTTCATTTTGGTTTTCGGGAAGAATGAGTGATTTCTGACACCCACACATCCAGAAAGCCCATTTCCTACAGCCAGGTCCTGCAGATGGTAACAGGGGCTGGTGGCCACCAGACTAGCTATGTATGCCCAGCAGCCTGCAGCTCACTGGTGGGCTTCCTCCATCTCACTGTTCACAGACAAAACCAGACCATAAACCACCACCCACCACGCTGTGCGTGAGAGGCTGTGCAAACAGCAATAAAGTTTGTGAGAGCTGCCAGTCCAGCAGGGTGCGAGGGGCTGTGACCCCACAGGAACCTGCAGTGCTCCGCTGAGGACCCAGAGCTTCCCCAGACAGGAAGGAGCTTCAGGGCCCAGAATACAGAAGTAAACACAAACACCACTGGGGCAAGGTCCTGTCTGCAGAATCTCGGGGTGGTTTTGTGCCCGGCCACTGTCGCAGAGTAGGGCAAGACTGGTGGCCTGGGGTGACCAAATCGCATCCATAACAAGTCCTTGCGCTTCAGCAGCAGTGGGACAGGAGGTAAGAAGCTGCTGCATCAGAGTTGGTTGTACCCTTGCTTCACAAACTGCTTTAACCTGCCACAGGGGAGACTGAGATGAGATCTCAGGCAGAAGTTCTTTCCTGTGAGGGTGGTGAGGCGCTGGCACAGGGTGCCCAGAGAAGCTGTGGCTGCCCCATCCCTGGCAGTGTTCAAGGCCAAGCTGGACAGAGCTTGGAGCAACCTGGTCTAGTGGAAGGTGTCCAGGCCCGTGGCAGGGGCTCGGAACTAGGGATAAGCTTTAAGGTCCCTTCCAACACAAACCACTGTCAAAGGAACAAGGTCTGATGCCCGAAGGGGGTTTCTCATGACAGCTCACACACACCACCGCAGCAGCACAGGCACCCCAGCACGCTGCGAGTGCCGGCACACATCACCCGGGGAGCCCCAGTCCCCGGAGCTCCCTGCGCTCAGGCCGCGCTTGCAATGGCTCAGAGCGGACACAGAAGCAGCCGGGAAGCGGCGGTGTAGGGCGGGGCTCACCGGCTCGCTCCCGGTCAGAAGCCGGCTGCGCTGGTGGCGCTCTGCTCGGCCCGCAGCCCCCGAGGCAGGTGTTCCGGCGGCGGTGGGGGCCTCAACTGGGTGTCGGGTCGAGGCAGGCCTCTGCGAGAACCGCCGGCGGAGCGCGGCCGGGCGCGGCGATGCCAGGGAGGGAAAGGGCACATGGCGGCCGCCTCCTGCTCCTCCTCCACCCCGCTGGGCTCTGCCTCCCCCCGGGGACGCGACCCCGGCCCTGGGACGCCAGGCCGCACGCAGGGGGAACCCCCGGGACCGCGGCACCCCCTGGGCCAAGGCCAGGGCCGAAGCGGAGGCGCTGCCACTGCTCTGCAGCGGGCGGAGTCGGGCGAAGGGCCCCGGAGCTACAGCAGCCCCAGGCAAGGCCGCTCCCGCCGACCGTCCGCTGCCGCCGGGCAGCGCCCCGCCGGCCAGGGCCCTCTTAGTGCCGCTCGCCCCCCGCGCCGGTCTGTCTGCGTCTGCCTACCGACCACTCACCAGCCCGGGCCCAGCGGCTCCGGCGGCGGCTCCGTCTCCCGGCCCTGCCCGCCCCACGCACGCGCCGCACCGGGCCGGGGGCGGGGCCAGAACGGGAAGGGGGGGGCGGGGCACCGAGTGAGCGACGGTGAGCGTGGGGGCGAGTTTGTGCGTGTCTGCCCGTATCACCCAGCGTGTGTCCACATGTGTCTGTCACACTCTGGTGTCTGTAGTGTCACCCTGTGTGTATCACACTGTTTATGCACACGTGTGTGTGTGTCACCATGTATATGTGTATTACTGCCTGCGTGCCCGTCGCCCTCTCCATGTGCGCAGACGCGTATGTATCACTGCGTGCATTACTGTGCATGTGTATTGCTCTACATGTACACCTACCCCTGAGCATTGCATGCATACATGTGTGTGTGTGCACAGCGCTTTGCACACCCATATGTGCACCCTGCCTGTGCTTGCTGCCAACTTGGCAAGCGAAGGGGCTGGAGGAGCAAAGCTGCTGGAACACCAAAGGGGGGAATGTTTGCCTTGGGCAGGTTATGGGAGAGGGAGGAGTAAGAGGAGGGTGGGGAGATGTGAACAAGGGGCATGGGGTGCCCTTTGCGTGGCTGCTCTGAAGCATTGGTGGTATTTGGGGTGCCAGGGTGACCTCTACACCCCCCCAGGCCATGGCAGAGTAGCAGGGCAGCCTCAAGCTGCTGCCTGTCTGCACATGATAATAAGAAGCTATTTTTGGGGGGTCTGCATTTAGATGAATGCTGCAGTGATGGCTCTGAGCATGACTGCCTTAGAGAAGGTGTTCTGTGGTCTTCTAATCGTGGGGGTTCATTACCATCCACTGTGCCTTGACTGGCCTCTGGGAGAGGGAAAAATAAACAGAATCAGAGTGGGGGTGAAGCTGTCTCAGGGAGGAACAGATGGGAGAGCAACAGCTCTAAAACCAGCCATGTACAAACAGAGTAACACCCTATGACTGTGCTGAGCTGGGGCTCATCCAGCTGGAACCACAGAATCCCAGACTGGTTTGGGTTGGATGAGACCTTAAAGCCCATCCAGCTCCAACCCCCTGCCACAGGCAGGGACACCTTCCACTAGACCAGGTTGTGCCAAGCCCCGTCCAACCTGGCCTTGAACACTGCCAGGGATGGGGCAGCCACAGCTTCTCTGGGCATCCTGTGCCAGCGCCTCAGCA